>JAYDZE010008782.1:0-10536 GCA_034509125.1 Monilaria moniliformis
TATATATATTAACTAGAAGCCTGATTGATTTTGGAACTTAAATTCTCAAGAAATATAACAACATACAATATCTATTGAGTTTTATTTCATAAAATTGTCTTACTTATTATTGATAGAACGCTGATAGTACAATTTACACTATTAAAATCTACATGTAGCATGAAGTAGATCTACGTGGGCCTAGAATACATATATCCGTGAATGGGCTTTATTTTGATAACTTCTAATATTTAACGGCCCAGAATTGGCCGACAATTATTGACCATCAAAACCCAACAAAATATAATCCGAAACAAAAGAGATATGCAAAATATAACCAGAAACAAAAAGAAATCGGAGTCATAACGTGCCTACGTATGATCAGCCAATGATCTTACGCCACGTAGATCACAAACGCTTTGGCCCATCATAAAACGCACTCCCTTAGAAAGCGGCGAGCTTGTGTCAATTGCTTCTCTAGGAGAAATTTTCCGGAGAGGAAAAGGAAAAACGCTGAGAAATAAAGAGATTGGTTTCTGATTATCTCGCCGGAGCTGAATTGCTCGTGTCTTTTGCTCAGTTTTTTTGTTCGGGGCTTTAACGGATAGCCGATCTCACCATAACATGGTAAAATTTGTTTCTATTTGTTATTTTGCTGTGATTTCAGTTTGTAATTGTCGAATTTGTTCTTGTGGATTCTAGATGATTCGGTCAGATTTCCTCAAATTATCGGTGTTGGTCGTGTAGTGTCCGACATCGTTTTGTAGCTAGTGAATTATTCGTGAAATTTGAGACGTTCTCTGTTTAGTTTGTTCCAAATGTAGATTTGCTTAATTATTTGACAGTGGAAATGAGAATTATGTATGAAATTTGGGGAATTTGTTGTGCTGGAATAACATAAGAATTTTTGCTAGATAGGATTTTCGGCAAGTTCATATGTAGTCGCCGTGTATGAAAATAAAGCATTATCTCGAATGCAATGTACTCAAATCAAGCAGATTAGATACTTGCATGTTTTCTGTTATCAATGAACGAAAGTTGATCTTAATAAAGAAAAACAGAGCACAACTACAAGAACAAGATTGACTAAGATAATAATATGTATTGAAAGGTGGTTAGATAGAAAAAATTGATTCTCATGCATTCATCTGTCAGCGAATAAAAGGGGGGATGTATATATCATTTATTTTTGCAAAGAGTATCTTGCTTGGATGCTAGGATTACAATTTGAATTTTGAAGTAAATAACTCACATTTGGGTTATGATTTATGGATCAATTTTTTGAGAAGTAATTATCAGTTTTTCCATGCAGACAACTTCAAGGAGGCTTGCTGACAGGAAAGTGGAGAGGTTTGAGAAGAACATAACTAAGCGAGGTGCCGTCCCAGAGACCACGGCAAAGAAGGCCAACAACTACCCCGTTGGCCCTATCTTGCTTGGGTTTTTCATTTTTGTTGTCATAGGATCATGTAAGTATTTTTGATATACTTGTGCTTTTAAAGGATCAGGTCAGTTGTTCTCTATTTGTTAGTCCTATTAGACTGAGATTAATTAACATTCACCTACTATTAGGAAAAGACTAGTTTAACGCATCTCATTTCCAATTTGGTTCAAACATTTTAGGAAGTAATTTTATAATCATCTCATATGGTCTTTGCTAATGAGACCTTGCAAGTATGTTATTCTACTGCATGTGACATCAGATTATGGCTAAAGTGATTTTGATTTATCTTGATAGTGGATGACATTATCTTTTGTTTTTGTCAGCACTGTTCCAGATAATCAGGACGGCGACGAGCGGCGGTGTTGCTTAACCATGCTTGAGGGAAGGCAGAGGTGATTTTGTGGTTATGTACCAGTTTAGTTGTACAACAACATACCGCCAGTTATGTAGTCCAACACTCCAACTCTCTTCTAAAACGTCCGAATAAAGTTTTCTTTTTCTAATCCTTTTTTCCAAAATCTCCTTGTGACTGTCTGCTGTTTCTTGATTTGACACATATCTTGATGTTATTATAGTTATTACTTTTGAAGCTACAACAATTGCAAGTTTTTACTTGCTTGCTTGAGATTAGGGGTGGTAAAACGGTTAGTCGGTTATCGGAACCGATAACCGAACCGATTAAGGTCGGTTGGTTTCGGTTCTGTTTCGGTTCCTAGTTTGTAGCGGGATCGGTTATCGGTTATAACTGATAATCGATCGGTTAAACCGATTAACCGCAAAAAAACCGATTAATATAAAAGCACATCTCATCCCACATCGGTTGTGAAGAGGTAAGGGAAGAAGAATGTGTTGTTATAAAAGCCTTCTTTGCTTTTGCTTTTGCATTATGCATATTCTTATCCCACATCGATTGTGGAGAGCTAAGGGAGGGAGAACACATCGGTTGTGAAGAGGTAAGGGAAGAAGAATGTGTTGTTATAAAAGCCTTCTTTGCTTTTGCATTATGCATATTCTTATCCCACATCGATTGTGGAGAGCTAATCTTATCCCACATCGATTGTGGAGAGCTGAGGGAGGGAGAAAGTGTTCTTATAAAAGTAGGAAAACTCTAGAGCAAATTATTTTTAGTCCTACGAATTCAAAGTTCATGGGAATATGAAATAATAAGATTTAAAATTAGTTTAAAATTTATTTCGGTTATTTTTGGTTAACCGATTAACTGATCGATTATAGAAGCCTAACCGACTCCAAATCGGTTTCGGTTTCGGTTCCCATTTTCTTCCAATTCTTAATTGGTTAATCGACAAATCGATTCGGTTATTAACTGAATCGACCGATTAATCAGCCCTACTTGAGATGATGTCCATCTGACTTCAAAAAGCAGCCAACTTTTTCTTAATTACGCGTATGTGGAGATTCATGTTCCTTATTGAAGATTTAGTTAAGAAATACTAAATGAAGAACGCATCAACGGATGATGACGTACAATTGACCAAATTACTTCAAATAGAGGCAGAAGGTGCAAAATCACATTACATAATCAACTTGTCTATGCGCTCCTTTTTTTTCGTTTTTTTGATCTTTTGTTTGCATGGAGAATAAGATTGCGGTTATTTGGTTTTCTGAAGTTTTGACTTCAGAGGGATACAGAATCTAAGGAGCCGTTTAGAGGGGAAGAAAGAGAGAGACTATAATTACTTTGGGTGTCCAAATAAGTATCTGCGTGCTACACAGCCTACACTACACATCTCAAAGATACGTCATTGTTGGGCTTTTTGGGCTAATATGCTCATATCAAAATCATACTCTATTTTGGGCTCAAGCATCAGATCTCAACTTTCTTTCCCCCCCTTTTTTTTGGGGGGGGGGGGGTAGATTATTTGGTTATATGTATCATACATTTGTCCAATCGCAAGCAATATTACAAATGTATGACCAACTCCAACAATATTACTCCTTGAAAATTCAAGATGTATTTAGATGGCTAGACATTTAGAATTATTGCACATATGCACCATCAATCCTACGTCGTAAAACACTTATTGTCTTAAAATTAGGGTAAATGTCGTTAGATTGTGAAACAAAGACTGCTGCGTAGTTTGAGAGAACAACTTATAACTAAACACTCGAAGAAGGCACTAGCTTCTCGTTGGCAAACTAAATTTCAGTAGAAAAGCCGTATATTATATATATAGTTATATAAGAGTAGGTGTAGTAGGCAAACACAAAAATTATATGTTCAATATCAGATCAGTTGCCTGCATCCGTTAGTGTTTGTGACCAAAAAAAGAAGAAGAGGAATTTTGGAGTTATTTCTTACCCTTGTTAAAATAGATAAATAAATAATCTCATATATCCATGTAGATTAAAAATGCAGTAAAGTTATGCGGCCATAATACGACTGATCTAGAAAATGATATTTTTGTAAATTTTTAATAAAAAAATAATATAATTACGGTATTATTTAACGTTCAATTCTCATTATATTATTATCCATTTCTACTTATTTTGATAGATTTTCAATCAAGGTACAATAGTCATAAGAAAAAGTATAATTTTGAAGTGAATTATAAATTTTATTAAAATACTAACAAATAAATTGATTTTTATTTGAATTGGGATTATGGTCAGCCATATTATGATTAAATAACATCACTCTTAAAATATAATATAATATATAGAAGTGTGAGAAAAGTAAATCTGGAAACCAGGAAAGCATGGGTTAGACGCACGTGGGCAGCAATATTAATTATGAGAATGAGATCTCGCAACTATATTTCAGACTTGAGAGTTGAGTAGTGGAGTATCAACAGACATCAAAGTTAATGTAATTCAGATATAATATCGCTACTTTATTACCGCAACAGTTTATAGTTGGGTGTCAGAAATAAAAACAATAACAGCAGTTGCTCAATTGAATACTAGGTAGTGTGGCTGTGGAATCATCAAACTTCCAAAGTGGTCCACTTAATTATTTATTTGCTTTACTACTTGCTATCCTCTCTCTTCACCTTCGCTTTTTGGTCAAAACAATTATACCATTCCACTCACTACACAATGGTGCAAATCAACAATAAAATATTAAATATACATGTGATTTATTTATTTTGAAGATCCAAAAATAGTAGAAAACCTGAAGAAAGATAAGGATTATAGAGTATAAAAGTCGTCAAGTAATTTCAACTAACAGATTCTATTGAAAAACAAACATCGACATCAAATCATGCATCTTGAAAGTATATAATATCTAATAAATAATAATTCTCAACACATTCTCAAAATTATTAATTAAACATATTATGAAATGTAACTCAAATCTTTCTTAACAATATCAGCTTATGATAATTAAAAACGAGATCCATTATATATATATATACATATAAGTTTAATTGAGAACCAACTATCAACAGCTGCGGCTCTTTTCAACTTTTGTTGTACAAAAAAAAAAAAAAAAGTTAACTAGTTAAAACATAGAGCAGTCCAAATCTTAAATTATCACTAATAGGCGATTAATGTATAGACATTACACTATTTAGTAGATCCACCAAATATTATGGATTAACTCATTTAAATCATGCTTCCAAAAGTTTTGAATTTGTTTATTTATATCACTAACACACACATATAGAGTAACTGCACTTAACATATAAAATAATTACACTTTTATGGCCTTGAAAATTGTTGTAAATTGCGTCTCTTATGTAATTTGAATCCAGAACCACAAAATTGCATTTACTTTATAAGTGAAGTCTAATTATTTTACACATTAGGAGCAAGTGATTTGTTATTTTTAGATTAACATAGTTTTTTATTTTATCATAATCTATATATATCATATATGTATGTATCCACTAAGTGTATAGAGGCCAGCTAGTATCTAATCGAAATGAATATATATGACATGTTCTAGCTAGCTAGCTACATTTATTCACATTTAATATATATAAATTATTACTGCATGTAGATCTCTTACACGAGATATATTAGGCCATCCTTATAAGAATTGTCAAGCAGGGTTTATGTTTGAATCTAAGCTATAAGATGGAAGTGAGGGTTTGGTAATTTGGCATGAATTATTTGGTCCCTCAATTATTGTGTGCCCTCTCTTCTATTTATTATTCAACCCTCTAGCTAATTCATTACTATCATTATTTTTTGTCACATTGCGACCGACATTTCACCTTCATGAGTCAACCTTCATGTATCATTTTGGTTGACATATGCAGTCCATTTACATTTGGAAATCTTAATAAAATAATGATCAAAGTGCAGAATTATATGCAGTTGATTTGCAAAATTCGAATTATGTATAAATAACATGTTCACAAACATTGTATAGTTAATTTGCTAAATTTTAAAGATCAATATCACTTTATAGCGTAATTAATGTATATAACTTCTTTTTTTCCTCACATCACATTATACGAATTAATTGACTTTATTTTCAAATTCAGAACGAACGGACAACTTTTTTTTTACGGACAATCGTATTACCATCGGAAAATATGAGTAAAAATTCTACTAAAATAAAAGTCTTTTGCAATTATACAAATTTATATTTGCCAACAAAATACGGACCCATCTTAAATTTATAAATGATATTTATTTATTTGATAGTGGGCACAAATTTATCACTATCAAAAGGGTTGAACATTTCATAAAAAGGTGTCTATTTTGAATTATAAACCGATATCTATATTTAAGATTTGATCACAAACTCCCGACTTAATTTATGTTCAAGCCACCATCGAGTGTAACGAGGACATTGTTAGATTATAAATATAAATAATGTGAATAAATTGAGTAGGAGCTATGATAAAAGTAGGTTTATTTACTTGTTTAGATTTTTAAAAATAAATTAAATAAAGAACACGTATATATATTTATGGGAGGTACGTGACCACTTGTTGACAAATAAAAAGAATTCCGAGGCCAACAAATGGAATCGGTGAGTGTGGTATGTCCAAATCTGATCTTGAGTGATAAAATACTCACGTTTTTTTATATATATATATGGTGATTAGTCGTAAAATTCCTTGTTATCAATAACTAACTACTTCTCTTTCTACATAATAAAGAAAGAAAAAAAAAACTTCTGTCTCAAAGTATTACTTTTCGGATCATCCACGATGTACTCCTTGTAGTATGTTCCTTTGGGATGGGATGAACACGGGACATGTTGTCGGTGTCGTTAAGGGACGACCGTCACTTAGTCAAGAGAAAAGCCAAGGGCTAGCTAGCCAGCTTTTTTCGATTTCTTCATTATCTATTGTGTTGATTTTATTACAAAAGTATAGCTTAACCCAGCAGAAAGAGGTTTATTGGAACCAAAAGGTACTCTACTTTATTTCGATTTTATTTCATTTTTTGCACTTTTTCTCTTTTTCTTCTTTTTTCTTTTTTTAAATGATATATTTAAAATTTTATTAATATATGAAATTAATTAGTATATGAATTTAATTTTTTTTTGAATTTAATTAGTATATTTTAGTTAGTATATATCAATATACACAATTGTAAATTATAAATAATTTTAGGATTTCAATTATTTAAATTTTTTATTTTAATGAAATTCAAATTTTTAATTAAATAAAAAATTCAATTTCATTAGAATATAAAATAAATATAAGAAATAAGAAATGAATAAACAAAATAATATTTTTAAAAAATTCATATTTTTAATTAAATTGAAAATTCTTTTCAATTAACATATATAATATATATAAGAAATAAGAAATGAATAAAAAATTAAAAGATGAGACCCATGAATTGTCAAAGGAAGGATGAGTGGAATTATAGGGATGTGGGTGTTGTTTCTTGATGAATGGATGATGTAAAAAGTGGTGTGGGGCCAATGAATAGTGTTGAATAGTATTTGGTTATTGTGAAATGTCAGACGCGTATATTGTATGAATCATGCATCAACGACGTCATGTATACATGTATTATCCTACATAACATGATAATCGATGATAATGAAGATTACACAACTAATTGGACCGATGATAAAGCCGCATCAAACCATCTCCTGGAACTAATTGTGAATTCGTTCCTAGCTCGACAATCGCCCGCGACAACTTATCTCAAGGTGCATCGCCTCAATTTTGAGAATTTCAAAGTCGACGGGCTTCTTTTCAGAAATAACGATTTCATGGTCAACCTCAACAAGATCTTATTGAAGAAATTTGGGCACGCTCCAACTGATTACGATTATGTAATTTAGTATTTAAATTATGTAAATATTGGTATTTCAATAATGCAATCTCAGAAATTTTAATTATGTAATTTTCAAATTTTTAATTATTTATTTAAAATTTCAAAATATTGTAATTTAAATGAATATATAAAATTGGAATTTAATAAAAAATAATTAATTAAAAAAGTAGAGTTGTAGTTGGAATTCTGTGGCTAGATTGTTGGTGTTGTGGCTGAAAGTTGTAGATGTGGGCGTAACAGATGAATAGTAGAGTTTTGGCTGAAATTTTGGGAACGAGTTGTGGATGCTTTTAGTAGTTACATTCTTTCTCTTTTCCACTATGTCGCTAAAATAGATCAATGAATTAAATTTGCGACTCTCCATTCTATACATAAGATATACATTCGATAACTGAAAAGCGGAGAGATATAGTAAAATAATTCATTTCTTTCATGTTTCAAAATCTTTAAAAAAAAACAAGAACGAAATCCAAAGGCTCCATATAGAAGCCCCGATAATCTCATTTTCATGGACTGAAACCGGCCGGTTATCGGTTAACCGAATAACCGTATAAAGATATATCGGTGCGGTTCCGGTTTTTGATTTTGGATTAAACCTGTTATCAGTTATAGCCGGCCGGTTACCGATTATAACCGATAACCAGTTCCTAACCAGTTAAAGCCCTAATTTTAAGTTTCAACATTGCTAATTTTAAAATTTTATGTTCCTAACCGTTTAGTAGGATTTATTTTTTCTTAATATTTTTCAATTTTAATGATAAATAAATTTTATGTTAATAAAATATATAAAAAGTGCATGTGGTGCAGTGAATAAAGTGATTTATAATACCTAAGAGGTTAGGTGTTTAAACCTCACTTGGAGTAAATTTGGGATTATTATTTTTGTAGCCGGTTATTCGGTTAACCTAATAATCGATTCGGTGCAGTTTCGGTTCTCTCCCTGGCCTTGTTTTGGTTCCAACTAGTTCGGTTAACCGGCCGAATAAGCAATCCTATAAATAACGTCAATTTCACTAGAAGCATCTTAAGGCATCCATAACAGAGGTTGTGCTTCTCCCTTTCCCTTACACTATTTATAGATCTCACAATTATTTTTCTCTTAAAATTTTAACACTCATAATATAGGGCATTTTGCTCTTCTCTAAAAAAATCCATCGCTTATTTTTTAAATATTTCTTATTTTCAAATAATTTAAATATGAATATATACAAAAATTGATTGATTAAAATTCTAAAATTATATTATTAAAATCCAAAAAATTACAGAATTTAAAGCAAAATATTACATAATTAAAAACGACAACCAACTTAAATCATATCCAACTACTTCATTTAATTGTTGAGAAGAATGCGGTGCTTCTCCATCTGTTCCTCGTTCATTAGAGACGTGTCTTGTATGTTGGCTTCGTAAAACAACTTATACAATGTGTCGGTGTTCTTTCCCATCTAGTGGCAACCTCATTTGACTGATCTCCTCCATTGTTGCACTGCTTGAGGATGTCGCATTCTCTTTTGCCTTGCACTTTGTCTCCATTTGCCCAATGGGATTGCTCTACTCAGGTCCTCGCTCTGAACGGAATCGGGGTCGACCTCCCTGCTTTAGCAATTGGTCGTCGAAGATGTGTTTCATTCTCTTTGGTCCGGCGATCTGCTGCCTGTCCAATTTGCGAAATGGTGAACCTTTACCTAAATATTTACGTACTTGAAAGATTTCTTGTTCTCCTTCATGTATGTGGACAACACATCTTTCAAAAGATTTCTATTGCGTTGTAGATGGTGCAGAACTTGGAGAGATTAGGATTTACTCTATCTTAATGCCCTCGAGCCATACGAGTTGTGCATTCAAGGGCGCCTTGAGAGCGTATCTCATTATTCTTTGTGGCAAACTTGTCCCAAATGATGATCTTTTTTGTTGATTCCCGGAGATTGCATCTTCACTAACATCGACATATACTTCAAAGATACGCATGATTTTATCCCGGAGTATGCAACTCGGAGATTGGCCTTGGACCTCTCCACTTCATCAGAGATGTTGATGGCATCGAGATGTGGAGACGACGAGTTGCGACAATTAGAATCAGAATGTGCTGTTTGAGAAGCCATTCCGAAGGTGATTCGATCGAATCCGAATAGAGTTGGATCGGTCCCTTGTGATAGGAAAAATGTTGAATCACGGTTTGGTAGTTGAGAATGTTGGAAGAGTCGGACATGGTGGAATTTAGAAGGGAAATGAAGTGTTGAAAGAGAAGAAGTAGATGAGAGTGATGGAAGAGATGAAATAGATGATGTGAGAAATAGAAGTGAAAGTAATTAAAATAAATATAAAAAACGAGTAAAGAGCCGTTAGATTCAAATGGCTATTTAAAGAGGAAAATAAATATAATTATTTTATATAATTTTAACAATTTTTTTAGAAAAATAAATATAAAATCAGCAAAAAACAACAAAAATCATTAAGGCATCACATGTCACACACTTACACTCTGATTGGACGCGAGAAGTGAGTGTGTGCACGCGTGCTTGAGGGCCAAGTCGACCGATTAGCCCTAGACACAGCCCAAGCAGTTGACTCCTCCCTCTGCAAAGGCGAGCAGTGAACGACAAGGCGAGCCGCCGCTGTGAATGCTCTGTTTTGGTTTGAATTTAAATTCCAATGAACGAATCCCCTACCCGAGATCTATCCAGGAATAATATGGGAAATTTTTAACAATTAATTCTCTCGCAATTCCTACAACTAGAACGCATAAAAGCACGTAGGAAATTAAAGCTGAATGAAATCCTACGATCATGCTTTCTAAAGGTTTATAGAACTTACTTTGATTAGTCTCCAAAGACTGATGTTGGCTTGCTCCTTCTCCACGAGACGAATTCCAACCTTGAGTCTTCTAGTTTGTTCCC
>JAYDZE010008793.1:0-10534 GCA_034509125.1 Monilaria moniliformis
GAGCGTTTCAACACTTAGGATATTCTCATGAATTTCACTATGATTTTCATGAGGTGGAGATAATGCAACTATTGTATCATCTTGTTTTGATGCATCTCATTGCCTTGAGGTGACACTCTTGGGTTCCCTCTAAGGGTACCTTTAAGAGTTATTTCCCGTCCCAATAGATCATTAAAACTCCCACTGAGTTCTGGTCCACTCCATTGGACAGACTCTCATCCTTTATGATATATTGTGGTTCTTGAATTTCTTCAAGACCTACCGTGATTTGACCTTGTTCCTTAAAGACGTAAACATTTCCAAGAAACGTCACATAACTAGAGATTACAATCATGTGATCTCCAGGACAGTAAATTAAGATCCTTAGTTTCCTTGGAATATCCACAAATATCATTTCTCACATTTAGTTTCGATTATCTCAAATGAATTAGGGGACTGACAAGACTCATCATGGATCGAACCGTATCTGATAATGTTCGATTTCTCCTATTGGACACCCCATTCATGGTGCATCTAGAGGTGTCCAGTCCGACCGGATTCCATGTGGTTTCAAGTAACCAAGAAAATTCTTGGCTCAAGTATTCCCCTCCTCGATCTGATCGAAGAGTCTTGATACATTTCCAAGTCGATTCTTGACGTTTTCACTTAAACTTCTTCAATTTCTCGAAAGCCCCAGATTTGTGTTTCATTAGATACACGCATCCATGTTTTGGAAAATTATTAGTAAAAGTGATAAAGTACGAATAACCACTACTTGCTTGAGTTGTAAACGATTCGCACATATCTATGTGAATCAACTCTAGCAGATCTTTGACATGTAACCATTTCCAAGAAAATGGTTTAGTTGTCATCATCTCATTGATATGACCAAGTTTACAATGCCAAAGATAAGTAGCATTATCCATATTACATAGCTTATGTCTTTTGTTTTGTACATTGAGAATATATCACTCATATCCAAACATATCTAATACTAGGATTGTGAGTTGTTCCTACACATATTTATCTTAATGAAAAATATACTCGAGCTCCCACTCAATGCACCTTGTGCATTGAATTTTATGGCAGTCTCTCTTCCAGTGCCCCTTCTAGTGACAGAAAAGACACTCATCTTTGACAATATCGGCTTATACTTAGCCCCTCCATATTTAGGCTTTAGAACAACATCATCAGATGCTTTCTTCTTCTTCTGCAGCATGCTCTTCTAGTTGGAAGACTTTGCAGAAGAGCACATAATGAGCACAGACTTGTCTTTAGAAGTGGAAGACTCATAAGTCTTGAACATGTTGTGCAGTTCTACCAGACCCACCTTTGCGTTGTTCATGTTGAAATTCACAATGAAATTCTCAAACAACTAGAAGGTGATTGTAGAATCAGGTTTGTTGAGACATTCCCGGGTAACGTCGTTCCAATCGACATTAACCTCTCAATTAACCCATGAAGTTCAGCACATACTCATAGACTTGTCCCCATCATGCAGCTTATACTTGAAGAGATCGCGGACTTGGAGTATCTTATACTGCACTGCCAGAGCTTCCAGAAAAGCATACAAACTCTCCAAGTAACTAAGCATCTCATATGGGAACATGTATTTATGTTGTCTATGCAGTTCAAAACTCAAACAACATGATATACTGAGCCGATGTGTTATCCTTAACGTGTTTTTCATGAGTTTCTTGATCAAACGAAGCATACTCAGAAGATTGCTTGTCAAGGATTACACTAATTTGTATGTCCAATACGTATCCAATATCATTTAGCTTTATCACCAAGTGCAAACAACGGAGCCAATCCGTAAAGTTTGACCAAGTCAATTTGTTTCTAGCAAATAATTTAAAACCAAGAACAACGACAAATTGAACAAAAAAATGGAAAAAAAAAAACAAATTAGAAAGAGCAAACAAAGATCTCATTCGTATCACTATCAAACAAGGATTTATTGTATTGATTAGCTCCCACTAATTTTAACATATTTTATGCCCCCAAACATAAAATACAGATTTATATCAAATATAAATCTTATCGGTCCAAGATCCAAGTCTATATTACCGCAGCCTCTGCGAGGGCTGATGACTACAGTTATATCACAAGGTAGGCATCCAAGCCAGTTGCAACAACAATTTTGCAATTCTTGGTTTGTTAATCCAATTAACATGCGTTCATAAATTATTTTGGCCGTGAGGGCGTCTCAAAATAATTTAAGTAAGTCAACCCCTTCACGCGATGCCACCATGCATGTATGATTGAGCCTAGGCCTCGTAGATTTAGAGTGATCGTGATGGCGAAAAACTCATGGTCGAAAAGGTTAGGAGCATCAAACGATTATGATGGACTACGCGTTTGGTTTTAAACCAAGACTTATATTTAGTGGGGAAAGATTTGTGATACTAATTACTCAATTTAATATCCAATATTAAATTAAAAAACAATTACTAGGTGCCGCCTACCCAGGCATAAAATGCGGACCACACGTATTGAGCGCCGTCTACCCATACATAGTAACACGAACTACATATATTGGGCGCCACCTACCCAAATATTAAAGCGGTCTCTAACTACTATATTTAAATAATAAGCAATAAATCAAATTTCATGCTTATCACATAGGAAAACAACTAAATGCTCAACAAAAAAAATTCTTAATCAAATTAATATTTTATTCTCTAATTAATGTGGATTTAAAATTTATATTAATTCCAAATTAATATAAAAATATATTTAATATCAATTCCAAATCAATATTAAACATATATTTACTATTATTTCAAAAATAATAATAAATCACAATTTATTAATCCAATTAATAAAATAATTCATGTAATTGAGATATATACTACTAATTCCAAATTAGTGTAAGAGTGTATATTTAATATTAATTCCAAATTAATATAAAACATACATTCAGTATTATTATTTCAAAAATAATAATAATATATCATAATTTATTAATCTAATTAATAAATCAATCTATGTAAATGAGATTATATTACTAATTCTAAATTAATAATATAATTATACAATTTATATTAATTCCAAATCAATATTATTGTACATTCAATGTTAATTCTAAGTTAATATTGAAATACATTCAATATTATTATTTCAAAAGAATAATACTAAATTAAATTTATTAATCTAATTAATAAACTAATTCTTGTAATATTATTAATTTCAAATTAATAATATGTATACATAGATTTTTTTTTAAGCAACAGCCCACAATGGGCTGTAATTGAATTCGGCCCAGCCGAAGGAATGCAGCAACATCAGCCCAACTATCAAAATTCGCGGCATGTCAGCATCGGCCCAGCAGCAATGGCCTAAGCCCAGGGCAGTAAGCCCAACAGCACAAGAAGAGCAGCCCAGCAGCCCGCCACCCTGATCCAATCTGGGATCCGACCTGCGGAACCAATACCACCCGACCCGGATACATTGAAAAACGACCCGCCTGAGACGTTGGTTAGGGTTTCTGCTGAGTGCAGAAATGGCGCCGCCTCTGGATTTCTCTCATTCCGTCGCGCCGACCAGGGCCCGTTCGATACCCGATCGACCTCGCCTCGTCGTCGTCATCCACTGCAACCCAGTCGCCGGCGACATCCGCACTGCTCACCACCGCAACGGCCGCGATAAACAAAACGCGTAGGAGAAGCCATTTGCGCGAGGGGTGTGCGGCTGAACTCCCGCCGCACCAGCGGTCGAGTCTTGCGCCCCCTCCGCCCGCATCTCCTCCACGAGCACGCCACCGCTAGTCGCCGTCTCTAAGACAGTGTGCGGAAAGGACACCGCCGCGATGAGCAATAGCGCGGTGGCTGTGTCCGAGCAGCAACAACCACCCAACGATGCCAAGAGAAACACCGCCGCCCCTAGGCCGGGTTGACATTTTCTCTGCCGGCGGTGACGCCTTCCAGTTGTCGGGATTTGGGCGGTCAATGTCCTATTTCCGGCGATTAATTATCAAACCACAATATTCGATTTTTCGAAATTGAATTTCGATCTTAGAAATCAAATTTCAATTTCAAATCCCAATTACTAAAATTTCAATTTCGAAATCCTATTTCGATTTCCAAAATCAATTACAAATTAATTTCCAAAATTAATCCACAATTAATTAGAACACAAAATCAATTAAGAATCAAGCCTCGTACTCTGATACCACTGTTAGGAATTCTTGTCATTATCTAATAATCAAACTGCGGAAGCAAGATAAGAAAAACAGATCTAGATTCATAATTAATCTCATGAGTTGAGCATGTAATCACACAACAAAAGAAGACTTACTTGTTGTGTAGTTTGATTTCCACGTTTGATCGAATCCGGCTTCTTGTTGGTGAATCCACTACTTTCAATATCCACGTGTATGCCAATCCGATGCGGGAACAATTCCCGGTACATCCGATGCGGGATGATTTCCCGGTACATAGTTCAATTAGAGAAAGCTAGGAAATCTCTGATTGAGCATACGTATTATTTGTGTGACAAAAGAAATCAGTTCCCACGTTCTAAACATTCCAGAACTGATGATTCTATCCTCTCAAACGTATGTTACATGAAAGCCAGCAAAACATAAGCGTAGGTGGCAGATAAAACACCAGCTAAAAAGAAGAGCGATGATACATTGCAATTCCCCAACTCGAAACCATTGATCAAGAAATCCAAATCCAATACCGCCTTACTATCATCCAATCTGCTCTCAACAAATTTGGTATCCTCTTCCTCCAATAGAGTGACATTCCTCCTAAATTTGGGCTTGAAACTAATTATGCCAGGTTTAACCATCTTGGGGAAAGAAATTCCGCTATCCATGACCGAATATGAGAATCTGTAATCTAGATTGAAACCAGAAAGAATAAAAAAGTTGGAATACACAACGTGCTTCGAGGAAGGATGGCACAAAGATTGATCGAAATCGGAATCGTAGGAGAAAAAGTCGTCGTCGAGGGTTCCAACACGGACATAATTCCTTATGTCGCTCTCTCTCTCTCTCTATAGATCAAATAGTACCCAAAACCTCAGCAGAAAAATACTAGTACGCGGTGAGAAAAATTCAATAAATTCTGCAACACTTTTTCCTCAGAATCCCCAAAAATTTAGTCCACTTTCTTATTTTGATAAGGTTAAAATATGCTTCAAGATTAAAGAAACATTCAATCATCTCAGTGCATGTATATTGTGGTTATGGGTCTCTGAGAAACGGAGTTGGGCAATCAAACTTCATCACTCTCATCAATTTACTTGCAATAAATTCTCAATTTCGACATGAGTTTTGCTTGAAATGTGTGGCAAATGGATGAAAATCTGATCTTAGAGCAGTTTCTAACATTTTTAGCAAGTGGTGAAATGTGAAAGTCTTGAAACTGGTGATAATATATACATAGAGAGCGGGGGGAGAGAAATGGGATTTAGACGCAAATGTTAGCTCAATGTGCAAACGTTTGAAGAAATATACTAAAATATATTCGGATGGTTTGAAGATAGTTTTGTCATCAAAATAGGCAAAAAAATATGAAAGTATCTTAAATGAAATTATAACTTAGTATAATTATCATAAAAGTCAATTTTTCTAAAAATACCATAAAAGTGTGATCCGTGAAATATAATTTTTTTTTTGTAGTTCATTCTTTATAAAAATACAATTGCAAGTGCTTCGGGAATTGCATATTTTTGGACAGAAGCAACGTGTCATTTATTCATATTTAAATAGATTGTGCCCCTTGTGATTTGTGAAATAATTATCGATGATGTATGGTGCAGTATATATCATCTATGTACATATTATTTGTTTTTTATGGATCACCCCTCAACTTAGGAAGGACTGGGCTTTAATTGGCCCACTAACATATTATGAGCTTAACATTGTTAGATTGAGCTGACTTGATTACGCAGAAAGATATAATTCATTTAGATGGAAACAACCTATAATAATAATAATAATTATTGTTATTATTATATTATTATTAATTATTATTATTATTATTATTAATGTTATTATTATTATTATTATTATTTTGTCACGGCTAACTAGCTAAGTTGAGCGCATATATAACTAATATACGAGAATGGAATGACAATGGAATAGTGATTCATGCGTTCATAATCAATTCAATAGTCGGTACATTTTTTTTACAGTAGAAATGGTAATTTCCAAAGACATGCCTATTCCCATGAACATGAGATTACTTATTCCTAGGGCTATAAATACGAGTATTGGGTCGTGTATACCCAATCACGACCAGATACCCGATAATACGGGTTTGGGTACGAGATCAGGTATTTATGATATGTTACTATCAGGTATCAGATAATCTAATCGGGTATCGGGTGTACACGAATACCCGATTGGAATTGAATTTTAATTAGGGCACGAATTTGAAAATGAAAATTAGTCATGTTGCGTCGTATTTATGTTATATTTAATCGCTTCTCTGTCATTGTAGTATAATATAGTTGCTTGATGATACCTCAAGTTCGTGGTTTTGATTTGTCAATTGCTCCACCTTTGCATTGTCAACAATCGATACCTCTTTGATGACCGATGCGGCTTGTTTGATTACCATCGTGGCAGCTTTTCTTTCATGAATAAGAGCATCAGCATCAGCGGCTCACATCGCGAGCCACCCTTACTATCCGTGGGATGCCCAGCACAACAGGCCCAAGAGCCTTCGGCTCGAGCCACGTTTGCGACCCATTGCCCGTCTCCACCCGCCACGCGCCCGTGAAGCGCACTCACGCATCTCGGCCAATGGGAGCGCGAGAGCGCTGCACGCGCGGGACACGAGGTTGGGCAAATTTTCGATGTATATATATATAATATTTTTTTTAAAAGCCGTTGCACGACAATTTTTTTTTAAAATCTAATAGTCGTTGAACGACTAGTTATATATATATATGTGTGTGTGTGTGTGTGTGTGTTTGTGTATATGTGTGTATATATGTATATATTATTTTATTTTATTTTCCTTTCTTCTTTCTATAAATATATCTTCTTCACTTAATTTTTAACGCAACGATTTCATATCCTCTCCAATTCTTCTATAATTTCTCTCAAAAAATTCAAAAAAATTCATTCGTTTATTTGTATTATGGATCATAACGGCGATGACAATATTCTCGGAGATCTAAATTCGGTGGACAACCTTTTACGAATCGCTCGCAACGCGGGTGTGCTTGCGATTCATGCATTGGAGAAAATGGAGAATGCCAATCAACCACGCCGGATGATGTACGTTCACCAGGAAAGAGAAGAGGCCGACGCAAATCTCGTCGCAGATTATTTCTCAAAAATATGCGATGGAGTCCGAGCGTATTCCGTCCACGATTCCATATGCGCAGGTCTTTGTTCGTCCGCATACAAATACGTTGGCGGCACGTGAAGATGTGAAGACAATTTTCTTTGAGAAAAGTCTTGAGGAGACCGTTTACATATAACTAACTAAAAGATTTGCAGTTAAAGCAAATAGACAAATGATCTAAATATTAAATAAGTCCATTAATAGACTTGAGGAAGTTCTAAGATCATAAAATCTTTGTTTTTCATCAGGTGGTCAAATTCTATGGATTTGAACAGTGCCCCAACGAAAGTTGTGAAATGTGGTAAGAAATTAGGGGTATTATTAGTGTCATATGTAGATGATATCCTATTGATTGGCAACAACAAGAATATGTCATCAGGCGTAAGGGTACGGTTATCCAAAATAATTGAGATGAGGGATTAGAGAGACGTATAGCCATATTCTTAGGATTTAAGAAGGAATTATTGTGCTTGTCTCAGAAATGTTACATCGTCATTGTGCTTAAGGTTTTAGTATGCAAGATTCCATGAAATGGTTTTTACCTTTCGAGATGGAATCATCATATCTAAGTTATGTGTCTTACGACACAAAATTAGATAGAGTAAGTGATAAATTTTTCATTTGCTTGTGCAGATGAAAATCTCATGGATACCAATCTGCACAGTACCTGATATTTACTTTGCTTTCGCATATTAGCAAAAATATCAGTCTAACCCAAGTAAAGACATTTAACTGTGAAAAGAATATACTCAAGTACCTTAAGAGGTTGAGGAGTATATGTTACTAGTCACACAATCTATGTCATGTGAGTTATACTAAATAAAATTTCAAAGCTAATTACAGCTCGAGAAATATATTTCTAAGTAAGTGTTTGATAGCGATTGTCGTCACCAATATTTAAACCTAGAATTGGAAATAGGTCAGAAGATCTAGGGTAGATATTCAAGATCTCCACGTGGAGAAGGCACTAGCAATCTTTTGATCTTTGGAGATCAAGTTCAGTAATTATTCAAATTCGTAGTATCATGATGTAGGATTTATTTTCTAAATTATGTGTTTTATTTACGTTCTAGATAGCAGATCTAAAAATAAAATTTGTATATTTAATTTTTCTCCTCGCCTTCACAGACTTGCCCTCAGTTTCTTAGGTAATCGATGAAGAAAACCGGAATTAACTTCTGGTGAGTTGAACATTCATGTAGGTTCCTACCTAATATTTATGTTGCCCTACTTCTAAATCCCTCTTCCTAGTCTAAAATATTTAAGCGAGCTTGCTATGAGCACGGGGACAATTAGCTATTAGAAACTACAACCTTTTACTTGACTAAATTGAAAGAGAGTAAGGTTGCAAACGAACTACTAATCGAAAATCCAGTATCGAACTACTTCTTCCAAACATACAAATTACACAAACAACAAATGCAAAATAAAAGATCAGCTAGTAATAAACTAAACTAAATATTCTACTTTTGAGCAGGAAAAGTTAAACTTTAGAAACAACTAAAACTGAAAGATTATTAAAAACAAGAAAGTAATTGTTTTTCTAGCCAGTGGCTGCCTTTAGAAAACATGAAAAAATAACTGTCTATGAGTGTTCTTAAACTTCCTGACCACTATGGCTAATAGCATTCAAGAGAAAGGAAAAGAAAATTTGAAGAATAATGCAATATCTTGAGTCGGCAGGAAAGTCTAGTCTTTCATCTTGCTGAGATAGAGAGTTGTCCACTTAAATTTCGCGTGGCGGACTGCTCAGTTTTGAGGGGTGTGTTCTCTGTCTTCCTTGATATCAGCTTACATATTGTGGCTTCCTAGGATTGGTGCGAGGCGTTATCCTCTACTTCACACTCTTTATAGACCTCTTCATCCACCTATAGAGGCTTTTTACTCCTCATGTATATGTTTCGCAAACCTTTTACTCAGTACCTCTTATGTATTTTCATTCTTCCTTCCAAACCAGGTGATAGCTTCCCTCTCCAAAATCAGGCGCCCAACTTTGCTTTCATTTCAGCCAGCTTCCTGCACCATTAGCACCCCAAAGTGCAGATATTTGCTAATTTAAGTACAAATACAACTGGAAAACATGGTCGTTATCCGGCTTGATCAAGATACCTACTTCTCAACACTTATATGAATACTATCACTTATGATTATATGATATTATGAAATGTTTTATGCATGAACAAGATGTGTTTTACTTGAAGTCCTTGTGTGATGCTTTAAAACTGCAAGTTTAATATATAGCAGCTTTAGGTAGCGAATTTTAAATATTTTTGGCATGTGTTCACTAGGTACTTTGAACTCATCCCTGCACATATTTCTAAATATGCAAGTTATGTGCTGAAGCAGAACTTCTGTTATTAACAACGTCGTGAGAAGTCTTAGCTCAAGATTATTTGTCTCCACACATATAATCCCTTTTGCATTCTCAGCTGTAATACTTCGATATTATTATTTGTAGTGGTCGTATAGGTAACTAATATACTATTACAGTCATGTATTATCCTAATATTTAGGCAACTTATTATATGCTATTGGAGTTGTCTAACTTGATTAATATGCATGATATAAAACCTATTATTGTTAAGTTTTTAGTTAAGACTATCTTCTTTTAGTCGATAAATTATTTCTTCTGATTTACCTTGGTTATTTTGGTCAACTATAGTTAGGTTACCTTCACTACCATTAGGTTCGTTTATTTTACTTTATTTCACTGTCCTATTAATTTTGATTATTTCGTCATTAGTCGCAGTTTTCTCGGGTTAATTATCATCAGTTAACTCGGACCGCGACCGTAGGATCGAGCAAGGACCAATCCCTTGTCGACCTATTCGTGAGAGTTTGATGTTTAAACCAATGTGTTGAGTCTATTGCACGTTTAGAACTTAATAGAAAACTCAAGTTTGAAGTTAAAACGTTAAACATTAATGCGGCCAGTTTCTGCAGAGTGTACTAAAAGTTTAATAACTTCATCATCCATACTCAAAATTGAGCACTGCTTGCGTCAAATGAAACTAAACTCGATTACCTTAAAAATGGTATGAATCCCATTTCCTAGACCTCTCTATATTTACCATGAGAAGCAGTGAAAATCAATTGATGTGCATAGTAACTTTTTCCCCAAAACTTAGAAAACCTTGAAATGACCCCAAAGGCTAATAATCTTCGTTATTAGGGGTGGGTCGGTACGGTATACCGTACCGAAACTGCCATACCGTATACCGTACCGTAAATGCCGGTATGAGTAA
>JAYDZE010008804.1:0-10534 GCA_034509125.1 Monilaria moniliformis
TTATTATCTTTATTATTGCATTTACTTTAGGTTGCTATATAAGCTACTTGATGATTAGGTGAGGGGGATAATTTTTGGGATGAATTAGATTGTAAGGCTCTAGTTGGCCAAGGCCTTCACTTGTGAATGAGTGAGTATCTGTTATATAAGTGCTACCTTTCTAGTCCAAAAATATTTGTGTAAACTCAATCTCAATTTCTTCCTTCGCTTTCATCCTCTAACATTTTCCACTGGGGTTTTGTAAGAAAAAAATCTCTTTCTCTTACCTCCCTTGCCTGTAAGTTTATCAAGTGCATGAAAATCTTAACATAGCTAACTACAATTTGTGACAAAACTACCATACAGCACTCTACATTACAGGGAAAAAATCACACACCTGTTTCTCCCAATTTGAAAGAGATGTTATCAAATAAAGTGAGAAAAACTGCACAGTTGCTCCAGCTACCAATCCACTCCAAAGCCCCTTCCCTTTGAGATTCAATACAAACCCCAGCAGCAACGCCACTGGGATCCCAACTATATAGTAAGACCCAAGATTCACATACACCCCTATGTGCTGCCACTCCTGTTGGTAAGGTTTTTGATCAATTTTACCAGTTTGATTTGAAAATGCCGGACCTGAAACCACGTGCGAGCTATCCATGGTGAGGAAGAGGCAAAGCAGAGGAACCATTGGTTTGACGCCATCAACCACTTCTTTCACCCCACTAAACGCATACTCTAATATACTGTGGCATAAGTAGATGGTGATGCTAGCTATCAATAACTCTGCAACTGCCAAAACTACCAATGCATAAAGAGCAACTCGAGCCCCTTCAGTTTCCCTGCTCCAAGCTCGTTCGACACCAGAGTGCTACAAAAGGCAGTCATCACTTGTATTTTAGAGGAGAGTATTCCGTTAGTTAATATAGAGAATATCGAGAACCAACCTTGCAGCAGCACCAACAGAATACGGTATGTGATAGTGCAGTGAAGTAACCGTGAAGCTGTACACAACCAACAATTAGGCGAGCATTATATGAAACAACAAATCATTTGATACGAATATATTAACATACGGTAAAGAAAGAATGGATGTTGCCAGCTGTGGATTTGGCAACAACCCCGAAAACAATATCACCAGCTCGAACGACCAGCACTCCAGACTGCAAGAATCACAATGAGAAAAGTAAACGACTAGTCTATGTAAGAAGTAACTGCCCCACGTCCACATCAAGATATTGATGTACGTGCATAATGTTTTGGGTTTTTGGTAGATAATTCGGTAAGAACTCGTTCAAACATAATGAATTTTTAAGCACAACAAGTACGATTTCGACGTAAAAGCGGAAGCAAATAGACTAACCTCCGGCCATTGAAATGCGATGAATTAGGAAGTGATATGAATGTGAATATCGTTTGTCCGAATGGATGCTTCTGCCCTCTTCACAATTTTGAAATTGATGGTGTTCTTGATTGAAAAAGTTGAGAGCAGGGATCCATTTGGTGCAGTGATATATATAAGTTCTCCATCAAAACGTATAACCACCAACGTACCCTTTCAATTAATAAACTGCCAAAAGAAGTTCTTGGTCAATCTTTACAGGAGGAAACAATTTTTGGTTTGCCTATTAACATTATTGTCGAACACACACAAGGTGTTTGACAAAATGCCTCAAAGGCGGACCATATATATTTTACATTCTCCTACTTGGTCCACATACCTCTTATAATAAGAGTCCAAACCCAACTAAACATTTTCTTTAGAAAAAAGTTGATACTCGAATCATGGCGACATCTCTTCTAATATCGAATATTGCCTTCCATATATTACGATGCATCATTTTCTTAAATAACCGTTTATCACTTAATGAATAAACCCAATGTTTTTTTAGGATCCAGCTGAATGTGATTTCTCAAATAAAATGTGCACTACAAATATGAGAAAAAACACAATAAACAAGAGTTTCAATACATATGAACCCATTTCATATACAAACTACAATGTGGAACCAATTCTCATTCTCGTAACATGATCCTTAAACCCGCTAGGTAGCATGCCTTTCGTTAAAGGATCGACAACCATCAATTGAGTGCTTATGTGTTCAATGACCACTTTATTCTTCTTAACACGTTCTCTTACAGCTAAATACTTAATGTTGATGTGTTTACTTCGACTTCCACTCTTATTGTTTTATCCAAAAAAACAACAGCTGAATTATCACAATATATCCTCAATGGCCTTGAAATAGAATCAATAGTTCTAAGCCCAAATATGAAACTCTTTAACCATACACCATGAGAAGTAGCCTAAAAAAAAGAAACGAACTCAGCATCCATGGTTGAAGTTGCAACTAATGTCTGCTTTGCATTTCTCCATGATACAACCCCTCCAATAAACATGAAGATATAGCCAGAAATTAATTTACGAGAATCAATACACCCAGCAAAATCTGAATCTGTGTATCCAATAATCTCCAAGTCATCAGTTAGTTTATATACAAGTATGTGGTCTTTAGTCCCCTTGAGTACCTAAATACTTTCTTTGCAGCACCTGGGTTACTATGATATCTTCCCAACATACCAACTACGAATGCAATGTCGGGTCTAGTACAAACCTGAGCATATATAAGGCTTTAAACGACAAAAGCATATGAAATGTCTTTCATTTGTTCCCTCTCAAGATCATTTTTCGGGCATTGATTCAAATTGAATCAGTCATCCTTCACAATGGGCACTACACTTGGCGAACAATCTTTCATTCGAAACCTCTCTTAGACCTTATTGATATAGGCTTCTTGAGATAGTCCAAACGCATGTTGAGATCTATCTCTATGGATCTTAATTCCTATGACATAAGATGCCTCGCCCATATCCTTCATATCAAAAAAAAATTAGAGAGAAATTGTTTTACTTCACGTAACATCCATTCATCATTGGTTACAAGTAAAATATCATATACTTATAGGATAAGAAAATAAATTCGGTGCTCCCATTGACCTTCTGGTATATACATTGGTCCATAGTATTCTCTTCAAAACCAAAAGAAGAGATTACAACATGGAATTTTAAGTACCACTGTCATGAGGCCTGTTTCAAACCATATATAGATTTCTTAAGTGTAATCAATTCCCTCCTTTTGAGAAAATCATTTGGCTACAAGTCTTGCCTTATATCTTTCAATGTTACCAGATGAGTCTTGTTTCGTCTTAAAGACCCATTTAGAACCGATGGTTTTTGCACTATCTGGCAAGTCGACAAGAGCCCAAACTTCATTAGATGCCATAGAATTCATCTCATCAAACAACGCATTGTACCATAACTCAGATTCATTACAACTCATGGCTTGTGAAAAAGATTCAGGATCGTTATTGGCTTCACTTTGGTAAGAGTCTTGAGTACACGTTACATAATAACTAAGAATTGTAGATCTCCTCACCTTAGTTGATCTCCTTGGTGGTTGTTGCATTTCTTGTTGAGGAACATTTTCCTCAATTGGTTGTTCAACAACTAGATCAACTACAACATCGTCAGCAATTTCTTGAGCTTCAACGATTTGTTGTACAACACCCGTTTAGCAACGAGGTGCATATGAAACTACAATCAATCTATCACTTGATTTTGGGGTTTGGACATTTGAACGATCTTTCTCTTGTATCAAGATATGAGATTGATCACTCCCACTAATCAAGTCGTCCTCAAGAAATTTTGCATTTCTCGACTCCACAAACCTAGTATTATGAGATGGACAGTAAAATCTATAGCCCTTAGACCTTTTGGCATATCCAACGAAATACCCACTAATTAACTCGCAACCTTTCCACAACTCAAAGGGAGTTTTGGAAACAACTTTAGTTGCAACACGATTTAATATATACACCGTGGTTTTAAGAGCTTCAATCCACAAAGACTTAGGAAGTTTTGAGTTGCTAAGCATACTCCGTACCATATCTATTAAAGTTCGGTACCTTCGTTCAGCAACACCATTCTCATATGGTAAACCGGGCATGGTGTATTGAGCCACTATACCATGCTCTTGAAGAAACTTCTCAAATGGACCAAGTGCTTGTCCATCTTTAGTGTACCTACCATAATACTCTTCACCCTATCAGATCGAACGATCTTTATTTATTTCTCGGTTTGCTTCTCAACTTCAGTATTAAAAAATTTAAAAGACATCCAGCGCTTCGCTCTTATATGAAGTATGTAGAGATACATATACCGTGGATAATCGCCAATGAAAGAGATGAAATACATTTGACCATTTGCGTCCATATCAGGACAACAAATATCAGTGTGTATGATTTCTAATATACTTGAACTCATCTTTGCATACTCCTTCTTCTTGTTAGTTTGCTTACCCTTAATGCAGTCTACACAAGTACCAAAATTAGAAAAATCAAGAGTACCAAATCTTTTACTAATCTTTTAATTCTTTCTTGGGATATATGTCCCAATCTTCGATGCCACAAAACGGAGGAACATTCATTCATAACACATCTTTTAATACCCGCATTAGATTGAACATGCATTGCATTATGAAGACAATTATCTTGTAAATTAATTTGGAAAAGACCATCAAACATTGTACCATTCCCCACAACATTGTATTTAAATAATAAACTGAAAGATCCATGTACAAAGTTAAAGGAATATCCTAATGGTACAAGTCTTGAAATCGAAATTAAGTTTTGAGCAAAACTTGGAATGTAAAAAGTCTTTTCCAAATCTAATACATAACCAGAATCTAAAACCAATCTACATGTTCCAACTGCCTCCACATGTGAACACATCTTGTTTCCAAAGTAGATGTTTTGTTCACTGGCTGTCGGTCCCCTTTGGTTTAGAAACTCTTGTAAAGTATAAGAAATATGGATTGTTGAACCAGAATCAATCCACCAAGTGCTATGACAAACGTCAACCATATTAGATTAATAACACATAAACGAGAGTGAGATACCTTTGTTCTTAAGCCAAGCTTGAAACCTATCGCAATTTTTCTTCATGTGCCCCTTCTTGTTACAAAAGAAACACTTGGACACCTTTTGAATATCTGGCTTCGTTGCTAACTTTTCTTTTTCCTTATTTTTGCTTTCCATTTACCATTTCCTTGTGTCGCCATATGTGCACTCTCACCCACTTCTAGCAATAACCTACTATTTTCTTGAACACACGTGGTCAAGAGTTCATTTATAGACCATTTGTTCTAATGTGTGTTGTAGGAGATCTTAAAAGGTCCATATTGTTGTCGGAGAGAGTTCAACATAAAATGCACAAGGAAAGATTCAGACATCTCAACCTCAAGAGTCCTAAGTTGAGCCGCAATATCCCTCATCTGCATAATGTACTCACGCACACTTCTAGTATTAGTGAGCCCCCTAGATGATAACTTACTCATTAGGGTGCTTGCTAAGGCTTTTTCGGATGACTCAAACTGCTCATCAATAGCCTTTAGCAGTGCCTTAACATTGGCACATGCCCCAACAGAACCACGAATACTAGCAGATATTTTCGTCTTTATGAACGCCATACTGAGGCGATTGGATCGCTCCCATTGTTCATAAAGTGAAACTTCGCCTGAAGTGCTATCAGGGGTAGACGCGGGTGGTTCATCTTTTCTTATGGCATAGTCAATGTCCATGCACCCTAACTGAAGGAGAATTTTCTCTTTCCATATTTTATAGTTATCTCCATTTAGATCGGGAACCTCACATTTAATATCAAGGAAACTAACAGGTTGCATAACTATATAAGAAAATAAGTATACATGCTCATAACACAAATTGAGACACAATAAAATAAACAATATTACATTTACCAATGTAAAACATGTCAAGCAGACAAATATGAATCCACCAAGTAAAACTGCAAGTGGGCTAAGTTTCGAACAAATGATTCATATATAATGGTTGATAAAACTAACGGATTATATTCCTTTCTTAATTCATGTGTGTAAATAAAGAAAAATAAAACGTTATCTTATACTAGTTAACTATGCAAGTACAATAAAAATTCTTGTGGGATAAAAGTTACTGTACTCATATAATTAATTACAAATTATATCACTTGAGTGATCTTAAAACTTAATTACGTAATTTAATAGAGACAGTTAAAGATGATGCGGCTACTCTTGAATTTTATTAAATTTACGTAGATCACATGACATTTAATTTTGAAGGAAAATGAGCCTTTAACAAATAAAACTTTAAACAAAACATGTTTCCTTTATAGTTTTATTCAAATATTTTGGGCATAAGATTTTTACAAAACTTTTTATTGAATTATTTGGACCCAAAGCAAATTTTCAAAATTAATTTGCATAATTTTTTTATTATATATATATATATATATAGGAAAAATGGCCCAAAAATATGCCGAAAACAATTTTATAAATGGCCCAGTAAATCGACCCAGGAAAATTGATTAAAACAAGCCCAAACTCCATTTAGAATTGGGTCCAGAGAATTATTTAAACCAGCCCCAAGACTAGGCCTAGAAAAATTGACTAAAACCAGGCCCAAAAATTAAGTTAAAAATAGGTCCAGAAAAAGAATAAATAGGCAGCCTATAACCCAGGCCAAGACCCACAAAACCTGCCCAATTTCTTACGACCCATGACTCGCGAGAGAGAATAGTTACAAAAAAAATTCGTGACATTTAAACGCCTGCCGACCGTTTGCCGTTGACGACAGTTGTTGGTTGTTTCCGTCGCTACTATGACGACGTCGCTCACGCATTGACGTCGTTGGCTACCGCTCGCCGTAAATGACAAAATCCCGATGAAAAAGGGAATGTAAAGAAAGGGCAGAATTTCACAGTTATAAGAGGCATTTAATCAAACACGTATGGGCAGAAAATCATAACAATTCAAACACCCAAAATTAATTTGTAAAATCAACAAAAAACAATTCCATCATGCCTCCAAACAAAAAATCAAGGCAGAGGAATAGTTGTCTCTGATACCAGCTATAAGAATTCGCTCAAACATAACGAATTCTTAAGCACAACAAGTACGATGTCGACGTAAAAGCGAAAGCGAATAGACTAACCTCCAGCCATTGAAATGCGATGAATTAGGAAGTGATATGAATGTGAATATCATTTTTCTGAATGGATGCTTCTGTCCTCTTCACAATTTTGAAATTGATGGTGTTCTTGATTGAAAAAGTTGAGAGCAGGGATCCATTTGGTGCGGTGATATAACGTTTTCCATCAAAACGTATAACCACCAAGGCACCCTTTCAATTAATAAACTGCCAAAAGCAGTTCTTGGTCGAATTTTAGAGGAGGAAACGGTTTTTGGTTTGCCTATTAACATTATTGTCGAACACACACAATGTGTTTGACAAAATGCCTCAAAGGCATACCATATATATTTTACATTCTCCCACTTAGTCCGCATACCTCTTATAAGAGTCTAAACCCAAAAACACATTTGCTTTAGAAAGAAATTGATACTCGAATCATGGCAACAGTTCTTCTAATATCGAATATTGCCTTCCATGTTTTACAATGCATCATTTTCTTAAATAATCGTTTATCACTTAATGAATAAACTCAATGTTTATTCTGGATCTAGCTGAATGTGATTTCTCAAATAAAATGTACACTACAAATATGAGAAAAAAACACAATAAACAATAGTTTTGATATATATGAACCCATTTCATATACAAACTACAATGTGGAACCAATTCTCATTCTCGTAACATGATCCTTAAACCCGCTAGGTGGCATGCCTTTTGTTAAAGGATCGGCAACCATCAATTCAATGATTATGTGTTCAATGACCACTTTATTCTCCTTAACACATTCGCGTACGCCTAAATACTTAATGTTGAACACACACAGTATGTTTGACAAAATGCCTCAAAGGCGGATCATATATATTTTACAGCTTCATGTTGTGTTCCATGATGGTTCAATATTTTCCATATTTTTCTTCACTGATTTCTCTAATGAAGAGTGACTATACACGATGAAATATTTTCCAAAATTTTCAAATTTTCCAAATTTTTCCAAATTTGCTTCCGAAATCAATGCTTGAAGAATTATTATGTCACAATATCTCTACCAATTTTCCTTTGTCATGCTTGCATACGACATCATTTCCAACTGGAAATTCCTTGGAGAAGATCCCCTGTCGTGCTTCAATTGCCCGTAAAATCCAATCCAACCACATTTCTTGGAACATGAAGAAAATAAACCATTAAGGAAATTAAAGCTATACACGATGAAATCTTTTAACACGACATTGATATCTCAAAACAAAAAATGGACACAGATTATGACATCAATTGTGGACCATCGTATTTCATCTCGATTGATACAATACCTTGTTTTCCTAACACACGGCCTGATGACCCAATGGTGAAGCCAACGGCTAGGAACTCTGTGATCGACAGAGCCAACACTGCATGCAGAGTGGTTCTGGTTGCTTCTGGCTTTCCTACCCCCATTTTGTTGTTCGAGATCAGGGAACTGGACTCCAGAATGAAAACATTTAAACGTTCACAAAAACATATGTAAATTATTTGCACTTATAGTAATGCAATATCGAGAGTAAATCTGGCAACAACGCCAAAAGAATAGGGGATGTGATAGTGTATATACAAAATCATCAAGTTGCAAGCAAAGTGTTAGAAAAATAGAATCGAAATGCGAAAAATAAACATTGAATTGAAAGAGCGTTGAAGAGTTTAAGGACTACATTGTATTGGCTTGCTTGAATAAAATGATGAATACATTATTTTCTTTTATAGGAGGATTCTAAGCATCTAAAAAGAAAAAAATAATCTACTAATTACAAGAGATTTGATCTCTTCTTATTTAAACTAATCTCTTCTTATCCCCAAATCTTGGGATTTATCTAATCTTTCCAACACTCCCCCTCGAGTTAAGTGTCAGGCATTCCGATACTTAAATTGCAACAATCTTCAATTTGGTAAAAAGTTTATATTCGTAATTCAAGAGTTCTTTTATTTCATAAATAGTTTAGGTACTTATTCAAGAGCTCAACAATTTTTGATTGATAGTTTGTGCTCGTATCAAGGAGCTGTTTCATCTTCATTGAAAGTTCAGACTCGTTTCATGCAGCTACTTCAATTTTCTATTGACAGTTTTGACTCGTACCAATAAACTCTTTAGTTTTTTATTGATAGTTTTGACCCATGTCAAGAAACTATTCAGTTTTGACTCGTGCCAAGGAGCTAAATCAGACAGTTTTGACTGGTGTCGAGGAGCTAATTCAGACAGTTTTGACTCGTATCGAAGAGCTAATTTAGATAGTTTTTGCTCGTATCCAGGAGCCAAGATAGAGAGTTTTTGCTCGTATCCAGGAGCCAGTTTTTTTCATCTTCAAAGATTGAGATTTTCTTCGGGTTTTGCAGAAGACATACGGTCTTGTTGCAATTTTTCAATAGCTGGTGGATCAATTTTGAGGTCTGATTATAATTTTGCAGAAGTTGAAGGACAATTCTGCAATTTATCTTAACTCTAGGGGCTTTACTGAAATTCTTCTGAAACTCAGCGACTGACTTGCAATTTCCAAAAGTAGGGGACTTGTTTGTAATTTTTTGAAATCGGAAGACTGCATTACAGTTTCTCTAAACTTGAACGACTCTTTTGCAATTTATCAAAAGAGCTTTTATTTTCTTCCTTATCAGATTTGGCGAGCCCTAGTTTCTTCAATGAGGCTCCACCGACAACATCGCCCCGCCGACGAACATAGGACTTTGCTTCCCTATCGGTCACCGCCTTCTGGCTCTGCCTTTTTCTGTTCACCACTGACAACTTGGCGCTGCAGCTTTCTTCAATTAGATTTGGCGGTCACTTTATCTTCTCCTTTCAGTTCCGGCTTCGGCCTCCTTCGTTCTCGACGGTTACAGCCATCTACTTCGGCCTACTCCGCCTCCGTCTTCGGCGCCCTTTTCCTTGTTTCCTTATTCTCTCTCGTTCTCTTTTCTTTTTCTCCTCCTTTTTCTGACATCAAGCCGTCGTCTAGCCGGCCATATTGTCTCTTCTTTGTTCTCTTCTTCTCCAATTTTGATGAACTGCAACTAAGCCTTGGTGGTTGGCCTTCTCAGTATTGTTTTATGAAGAATAAAGTTGCAGAACGGAGTAGGTTTTTAAAGAGGAAAGAATGAAGAAGAAAAGATATTCAACTGCCATTTTGGATAAGATATTTTTGTGCTGAGTCAGCATTAATATGAGCTGGATTAGTTAGGAGTGAGCTGGATTAGTTAGAATTTAGTTAGCTGGTTATCTTCTTTGTATTTTCTATATAAATACTGTAGCTCATTCAAGAAGATATACAATACAAAAATATGAAACAATATTACTCTTTTCTCTTTCTCTCTTCCATTGTCTGGTATTTTCTTATGGTATCAGAACAAAAGTTTTCGCTGTACTTCTTTTTTGTTTCTCTTTAATTTTGTTCGATCATGGTGCGTGGAAACAACAATCGTGAAGTTAATACTTGATAAACTCAAAGAGTTATTTGTTTTCGGGTAATTGATTGTGTGTATTTATCCTCTTTGTGCTTAGTTATTTGTAG
>JAYDZE010008815.1:0-10533 GCA_034509125.1 Monilaria moniliformis
AACGCTCCTGGAAAAATCTCAATGGAACCAGCGCAGATTCCACCAGCCATTTTGCCTAAAATAAAAGGAAAGAACTAGAAGGGTCAAAATCATAAGAACATGGGAAGGAACTAGAAGAATCTAATGCTGACCGTTAGAAAAGAAATGAAGACATTCTTTCGAGGAATATTTGCCGAAAGTCCTAGCAGTTCACAGAGCAATTTACTATCACCATATATCAATTCATAGTTACATTAATATTATAGTCAAACTAAATTAGTAACTGCAACAGCCAGAGTCCACAAATTGTCCATATTATGACGTTGCAGGCATGGCATGCATATCAGATGCTACTATTTAGACAAGTTCCTGAAATAAGCAATAAATTTGACTCAGTTGTGAAACTTCCAGCCAACCCTATTAACTATATCTAAAGGGAGTTCAACTATATTTATTGATATTGGTAACAAAAACAAAAGCTTTCAAGCAAAATTCTCGATTTCATATTGAAGGTGGTTATAGTAGAGGGTTATTAATGATTCTCTTCAACTATCAAAATAAATTTTAATGTTTCCCATCGTAAGGAAAAATGATTTTTTTTTTAACTTTAACTATTTTTCTGAACTCAAATTAGCTTTATATTATACTGCAGTTTAACTAGCCCTAGTAGTAGGTAGGTTCTTTAGTTCCCAAAAAGCAGCCATATAATTATTATCAGCCAAGGTCAGTGCTTTCTTGGCATGAAAATGCACATAATAATTTGTGGTTAACACACCTTGTCAACACCAATTTAAACAAGTGTCGACTTTAAACTACTGAAGAGATAGGAACCAATCAGAATGGATGTAAAAGTCAACAAGAGACACTTCAGACTGGAGAAAAGAACATATTCAAACAATTGTAGCATACTTTTGCAAAACACAACTAGATTTGATAGGCAACATAAAATATAGCGGTTGTCTCTTTGAACCAAAAACAGGTCATTGGTAAAGTAATGACTCTATTCAGTTTGAAATGGACCCTAGAAAAGAAAGCCAAGAGAAATTTTCAATAGAGAGCTATTATTAAAAGGTAATATAGCATGTGAACTCAAGAAAGGGAAGGTTTGCAAGTTTTTATACCTTCTCAGTCTCAGTAACTCATTGCCTGTATTAATTTCCGTTACACGACGTAGATAACATCCATACATCAGAACCATTTTTGCTAAGTAGTTGCTACTGCACTTGATCCTAATGAGATTTTTTTCCCCTTTACATTATAAAGATTATTTATCTGTTAAAGACAAATGCTATCCATAAAGTTCCTCTAAGATATGCCACATCTAAAAACATAGTGAAGTCCCACTGAACTAATAATCACAGGAGATTTTTATTTTATTTTTTTTATTTTTTTTTTGGGGGGGGGGGGGTGGATTTGCTTAAGTTCATTTTAAGGATGATAATTGAGAAAAACATACATTGTAAATTCAAAATAAGATAGTCATGGACTCTTACCAGTTTGATAAGACGGGAACGATACTCGCCAGGCATGGTGAGCTGGAAGAAATTAGAAATGCAATTAGATCGAGTTGTATACAATTTATTATCCACACAGATGCTATCAGAATATCAGATTCATACAATCGTAATTATCAATGCACATAAGCAACCAAACTCATATAACAGTAAATACAATTTTAATGAATGTGAATTACTACATGAGAACAATAACATCTGCTGGAACAGTCACCACATTCAATCAGTTATTCGCTTTCTCCAGCAAAAGCATTTCTTCAAGGATTCATTTGCTTGATCTGAGGTTCAGTCAAAATAGCATTTTGATGATTATGCAGAATTCCTTCTCTCCTTTCCAGTGACAATCAAAACAACATTTTCAATTAATCACTACATAGGCCTCGCAATTCATATTTCTAATTAATATGGTAAATTCCAAATGGCTGCTTGATCAGGGATAGGTAGGCAGAAGGATGTAGAAGAGTAAAATAAATTTGCATGATTATCCTGTTGACTGATATTAACCACATCATATTAAATCCAAGAAGACACTTTTTGTGAAGATATGACTATGTGAATTCAGATTCTCTTTTATCAGACTAAATTAGAAAGTATAATCATACAGGTGCTATATCTTGCATCACATTGTCACCAACACGTGCTCTGGAATCTCAGTTATCCATGCACTATGAGGAGTTTTGCATAACCAACATTGCAACATCACAGTAACTTGCAAATGACAAAAAAAATAAACAAGGCCAAGCACCAAAACATAAAGGTTACCAAAATAAAGATAAATACGATAGCCCGCAGATGGTAAGAAACGTTTTTTTGCAACTACAGAATTTCCTCTTAAAAGCATAATTGATCTAAATACAAATTCCTTCCGGTCTGAATGTGTCCTATGTGTTGTACATCATAGGCTTAACTTCTTTCTCCTCTCACATAGAATGTCATGTTCAGAAGCAAACTAAAAGAAAAGCTCAAAACAATACCACAAAATAACTCGTACAAGTACATGATGACAGGATCCAATAAATGTTTTAAAAGAACTAACGTCTTGAGCCATCTGGGAAACAATATCAGCAAAATATGATCCCACATCCCCCTCCAGATCACAATCCGAAAATTCCACTGCCTCCAAAGCCACTTTACATTTCTGATACGGCAGGTCCCCTCGGACCTAACGAAAAACAATGTGAACATTCATTAGAAAAAACCCAGAATTTACTGAATTCAGCAGGCAGGAGAAACCAACCAAGGAGACCTCTTCAAGAAATTTATTGCCGAAAAGAACAGGTTGAGGGTACTCAAATCCCCAACCTAGGAAAGCACGACCCACAAAAGCACCAATAATTGCGAGAAAGCCACCCCCACCCCCTACCTCCAAGTCCCACGAGCAAGCACCCTCCTCCCAAAACTACTACAGGGATAAACAACTCGAGGTGCAGACAAACAGGAGTAAACAACTAATATTACCATGGTGTAGCATAGCTCGTAGAGAAATCGGAGAATATGAGCAGGATGATCAAATTTGAAATTCGAATTCAGATTTTTCAATTCTTTAACGGCGTCCTCCGTCACATATACACACTCCAGCGGTGGCAGAGACATTGTTTCAGCTTTCTGTATGAGTAATCAAGCTGCTGGGTTTGAAACGGATTAGTGCAAACGGGAATCACAGGGAAAACCACGGCAGAGTGGCGGGAATGTGATTTCCGAGCTTTTTATTAGCCGATGATCGAAGAGGGCTTCTTCTTCTTAGGGTTTCAGACGAATTTCATCTGTGCGTACAAGGGTTTGGATTTGGGGATTTTGGAGTCTGTTATTCTGTTTCTCTGGTTTTTCTTGTTTAACTAGTGCTACTATTTCGTCCCTCAATTACATACATGTAAATTCATCTTCAAAATTATCATACGCAAACGGTAAAATAATTAGTGTTAATATATGGAACTAATCTATTAAAATAATTAAAATTAATAGTTTGCTACGAATTTAAGAAAAAAGTGTAACTAAATTTGATTTGAAGAGACATAAATGTCATTCGTTTAACTTATTCATTTTCACTTTTTATCTATTTTCACATTACATATCTCAATTCAAATACACGAGTTCTTTATCTATTCGATTATTTTATCTTTTCTCTCGACGGCGTTGGCGAAAAATAAGTTTTCAGAGCTTTCTACTATTCAATATTGCTAGTTATCGTAAGCTTTTTCCGTCATCGGCCGCTAGTGGGGTTATTGTTACCCAAAGTCGACGGACTTCTCTATATTTATTTCACTCCTTCGACTAGAATTCCGGTTATGTTCTCTCGTTAAATCCTCTTTTTAACACCTGTTATTTCTAGATTTAGAATGATTCAAAATTGGTAATTCATTAAATTCAAACCATGCATACCAAGCTTGGTGTGCATGGTATGAATTGGCCAAATTTATATCATGCATACCAAACTAGTGTGCATACGGCATCGCGCTGCGCATGCTAGTTTGGTATGCATCATATGAATTAGCCGAATTCATATCATGCATGCCAAACTTGCATGATTGCGGCCTTGGCATTGCAAGTGAGAATTAGGTAATGATGGTATGAAATACCGATTTGTACAAAATTGTTTCTTGCTGAATAGAGCAACCGCTCTTATTATTGCATGTGCAGGGCTATGGATTAATAAGACATATGAAGGTGGGTGGACAAAGATAGTTTATTCCTATACCGTCGAATGGTATAACATATGTGTTTTTATTAAGTAAGACTGAATTGTGTTTAATGAAGGATAAAAGTATGTATATGTATGAGAGTTTTGCATTAGTGCGAGTCTACATTATATGTTATTGTTTAGTGAATGTCCATTTGTCGTCAGTCATCCTCAAAATACATGTACATTACCTCAGCCGTTACCTCAATATATAAGTACATTACATCAAAATACATTTACATTACCTCAACAGGGACCTCAACCATTACCTCAAAATACATGTACATTACCTCAATTTGGACCTCAACCGGATAAAGAGATTGCAACAACTTTAAGAAGTGTGAATGTGCAAAACGATAGTGATGATCATTTGAATGAAGACAATTTTAGTGATGATGATATGCAACCATATAGTTTTGGTCGTGATTGGAGTAAAGTACCAAATTTTTGCTCTGATAATGATGATGATGAGTTAAAGATGATGACAGTTTTGATCGTTGTGATGGTGATGATTATTGTGCTAGAGATTGCTTCAGTGTGTCACCATTAGATGGTAATGATGAATTTATTGAAGATAATCATAAATATGGTCGACAATGGATTATTCCTAATGCGGCATATCAAGCATGTCTACCTTGGGCCAAGCTAGGTGTATTTGATGAACTCGTAACTGATACAATTTGTCATGGTGCAGTATTTTGAGCAATGAGATGATGATTACATCATAGGGAATGCATCATATGTTGATTCGTATGGATTATATTACAAAGCGTTCATCGAAGATAAGATATTCCTTCGTTTGCAAACACAAAGCAAAATATTTGTTCGTTATGCATGCGAGATCAATGAGAAACGCATGGAGAATATATAGTTGGAGCCCTCACGCTTGTTCATATAATTTGAGATATCATTTTGCTCCAAATGTGTGTTCTAAGGTTCTATTTGCATACTTTGTTTCAAATTTGATAGTTGAGGTTGTCATTCTTAGGTCGAAGGATATTCAAGCTACAGGTGCTAAGACAATTTGGTGATTAGGTGACATATCAAACCGATTAGCGTTGAATGAACTTATACAGGTAATTGACTCATACAACTAGCTAGCATTTATATTGAATAAGCGATATTTGACTAAGTAAAAAAGATTTCACAAAAGCGAGTAGCTAAACCACCATATTTCGCACATAAACAGTTATCTGTCTAATTGATAAGCTCTTAGTTGTGGTAGGTTATCTAATTGTTGATCACTCTCGATAAGTCAACTATTTGGACATGTTATAAGATTGTCATAGCCAGTTTATATCGGTTAATTGTACCCAGCTATAGACCTAACTGTCAGACTTATAATTAAGCAAAAAAACAGCGTGTATTCCCCCCATACACTAGTAATTACTCGCTTGGGGCTAACAAGTGGTATTAGAGTAGTGGTTCAATAGGACTATTGTTTTCGTTTCACTGTCTGCTAGAACATATCTTTTTGAAAACCTTACATTAATCTATATGTTCATTTAATGCATTATGTTAGCATGGAAATTAACAAACGCAAGACGTCAAGTCTTCTGAATTTCTAAACAGACAATTATGAGAGTTGGACATTTCGTCTCAAGACAACATCACGTGTAGCATAGCCGCATGTGGAAAGTTGTCACAACAGTACCGATCGTCATACAACAAAAGATCATAAAGATCAGCACAGGTAAAGATGATGAAGCATATTACACATAATACACACCTGGGCAGACTCCACTGTTGAAGAAAAGAGTTGAAGAAAAGAAGTAGGACGAGCTTGACAACGTAGCTTTAAATGGCGTAACTGCAATTATACATAATGCCTACCTTCCGAAATCACCCACTACAAAATAGCTAAGGAGATGTGGGACATCATAGAGAGCTTATACATTGGATCTGAAGATATTGTATGCCAAATGTTTGACACGTTCAAAATATTGAATGGTGAATCTATAAATGACATGGAGCTTTGATTCACCACTCCCCAAAATGAGATCGCATGACTAAAGGAGAATAAGTACATCAAAGGGAGATAAACTTGAAAGCTTTATAGGCTCTCATAGCTGTATAATTGAAGGTATATACAGTCAACCTTCAAAAGATAGTTGTGTTTAATAAAATCTCAAAGGATAAACTATTATCCATCCTCAATGCCAATGAATTCGACATTCAACACATGGAAGAATCCGCCAAAACTGTAGTCTCTCAAGACAAAGCACCTCAGAGCTCAAGTAATTGTGCAACTCTCAAAGTAGAGAAGAGCAAGCCCAAAGAATCGAAGCCTTCGAAAAAGCTAGCTAGGGTGACAAACAAATGCAGTGATCGATCTTATTTTCGTCCGAGGTGGCTCAACTTAAACCATAGACAAGAAACTTAAGATAAGAGTGAACACAAGGATTTAACGTGGTTCGATCGTTAATACGATCTACGTCCACGGCTCAAAGCGTAAGAATTTATTAGTAACTTTCGTACGTTACAATTCTCTCTCGAGACTGAATGAATATGAATGCCCTGCCCCAAGCTTCTATTTATAGAGATTTACATGGGTTTGCAAGTGGGGTTTGCAAGTGGGCTTTTCTCGGGGGCCGAGCCGAGCTAGTGGGTTGAGCTTCTAGACTCCTTGGGGGCCGAGCTTCTAGACTCCTTGGGGGCCGGGTTGGTGGGCCGAGCTTTATTCTAAGGCCCACTTATGTTGGGCCTACTAGCTTGGGCTCGTATCCTATCAGTATCGAAATTGAGCACTGAAGTGAAGTACATGAGCATGGCGGAAGTCGTGTGTGAATTAATGTGTATCACTTCACTCCTTGATGAACTTGGAGCTAAATACACAGTTGTTCCCACCGTTTGGGTAGATAACATCACTGTGATCTCTCTAGCCAGCAACCCAATATTACATGCTCGTACCAAGCATATCGAATTGTATGTTCATTTTGTCCGTGACAAGATTCATGCAAAGGCGACCAACCTTCAGCATGTTCCTTCTTCTAATCAAATCGTACAAATGTTAACTAAGCCTCTTGTATACCAATTCTTCTCGAAACTTCGGAACAAACTCAGTGTGTGTTCCTTATCCTCTCTCGAATTGAGAGGAAGTGTTAACTTAGCTACAATAATACATGTTTCTACTTTAGAAAATGAGCATGCAGCCTTGAATAGGCATGCACAAGATAAAGAACAGAAAAACCAATAAGTGTGCCAAGAGAAAAAGAAAGAAGAAGATCGCGTGGCTTCCGCTTACTTTATTCCAGCTCAACAAATTGGTCCTAGCTGGAAAGAGATATTGAATAGTGCTTGTAGATCTCTAGATGAAATACTTAGCACGTGAGAAAGAGATTTGCACGTTACTTTTCTGTTTTACTATTTTGTTAGCTAGCACACTTGTCTTGTAGGAAGTTTAGAGTTTATGTTATGATTCTAGGTCTTTCTGTAGATCAGTATAAATTGTCTTGCCTTGTATCTTCTTTGGTGTGCCGCACACTAATGAAATGAAAGCTAGCTCACATATGTTCGATCATGTTTCTATATTTGTTCACTACTTATTACACAATATGTGTTTTGTCCATGAGTTTCTTCACTTGGACAACGCATGCTCGGGCGGATGAGAAGACAAAGACTATTTGGCGGTTGACCTAATTCTCGCGAAAGGACTTTGGATTTTCTGGACAAACCCAATTAGAATAACATAAGCTAGGTTAAGCTAGCACGGCTAGCTCGCGAGCACAATGCAGATGAAATTGGTGAGAATAAAAACTTAGAACTAGAATGAGCTGTTAAAAATGACATTTTCAATGCTGGTGAGCTTTTAACTAAAAGCATGGCCTAACAAAAAATAGAGACTCAAACTCAAGTTACTCAAGAGAGTAAAATTCAGAACTACTTTGAAGACTAGACTTTCCATGGGACGATGATGCGAAGCTTTTATCACAGTATACGAGAGCCCAGGACGGACAAACGACCGACGACGGAGGTCAAAGCGCAATGAAGTAGTACCGAAATGGAAGCGAATCATCACACTGAGGAATTTGAGGATGACTGCCGGACATTAACACCGATTTTATGTGAGAGACTTCGAGAAACGACGATGAAGACTGAAATCTTAGAGGTAATGTGTCGATATCTAAGATGAGTGGCAATGTGGAAAACAAGAGAGATTGAGACATGGAGAATGATAGATTGTCCGGAGTTTCAGGATTAAAATGAAATGAAGCGGGCTGTCCTCGGGACACCGAAAATGGGAGAGAGAACACTGTAACAGAGACGCCTATGACTGAGCCGTAGACTTCCACTCCTAATACGGGACAATAACAGCCGATACATTACATCAAACTGACATACTCATATTTTGGTGTTTATAGTGGTTAAATATAGGACGATTTGTGTAGTTTTGGTATTATATAAGTATGTTTTAGTTTAATTCTCTATAAATTGGTTGTTTGGTGACTTTGTTGAGTTATGAAGGCAATAAGTGCCTAAAAGTGGAGTTAAAAGTCTAAGGAAGAAATAACAAAGCCATTTGGACTAAGATCTTGTCTTACACGGAAGAAGAGACGAAATGGGAAGCAAGAAAGAAGTCATCTCAAACCAAATTTTGACCTCCAATCTAGTTGTTCATGAAAAAACGTTACCTAACAAAAAATCTTAGTTTTGCCATGAAATTTTGTATGTAGCTAGTTCAAAATGTTGAGAAGGTTGTGTCAAAAGTTCAGGTTAATCCGAGTACGTATGGATTTTTGGTAATATTTACAAAAATACTGCCAGTTTGCCGATGCCGTACACAAACCGTTTAGGAAAGAATTATTCCCACACGGACTGTTTTGTACTTCGGTCAGGCCATGAATTTTATTCTAAGACGCCAAACAGTGCATGTGTCAACCTTATGCTCCCACATGGCCACTCAAGATAAGCTGAAAATGCCTTATCCTTAGCTCTCTGAATTCTATCTTCTCTAGGCTTTTTGTGTCTATATAAAGGGCCCTTTATGCACGGTTTTGAGAGACTCTCCAATACCAATTTTCACACCCTTCACCTATTTTTTCCACACCATTCATCCACCAACACCTTTGAGAAGTCTTCCTCATTCATTATCAAAGCAAATGAGGATCAAAGACGATTGAAGACAAAGCAAAATTCTGCGTCTACACGGGTTCTTTTAGCTTTGTTATAGATTGTTTTATGTTCTTATTTTATTTCTTTTGTTATACCTTTAGATATGATTAGCTAAGACTTTTTATTCTAGGGTTAGAAAGTAGTCAACACTAGTTTGTTCAAACATTTTATTTGATATCCAAGACCTTGTTTTGTTTTATCTTCTCTTATTCTTAATGCTTGTGTTTGATTGACCATCAAATAGATGATTTTATGTGTGTTAATACGAGATTTGAGAGATAAGTATTGATGCATGATCGAAGATTAGATAACTCATTAATCAACAAAATCGAGAGGTTTGAGATTGATAGTGAGGACATATAATCTTAAGTTCTTTTAGGAGTTTAACCGAATCGGACCGATTCAATTAAAGATGTGGGCTTGGACTCAAAATTAAATCAGAGTGGGCTTTTGGTTTGGGCTTGAGAATTAAAATGGTGGGCTTGAAGAAATGGGCCGATGAATGAACAAATGGGCTTAATATTTATTTTAGATTGGGCTTAGGAATTTATTTCGTAGATTTGTAGTAACATGCTCAATTAATTAATTCATGGGCATGTGATGATGGGCCGAGAAATAAAAGTTTGGGCTTTGAAATTATTTTGTGTTGGGCTCCAATTAATTAAAGAATGGACCTTAATTTAATTAAAGGTGAGCCAATTTAATTAACCTTTGGGCTAATGATCTAATTAATTCTAATTAATTAATAGATTAATTATTTGAGATTATGAGAGTACATAATTAATGTAAGTACGTAAGTTTGATTAAAATAATTCTCCCTTAATTAATTAATTTTTGAAAAATTAATTATGAGATTATAATAAATTAATCTTAGGATGAATTTATACAGGATTAAAGCATATGATTCAAGAAATGTTCAAAACTTAATTAATAATCTTGAGAAGACATGCCTCAGTAGAACACGTGCATATCAAGTGATTATGCAAATAATTTCTTGATATGGATATGTCTTATTGATACATCACAAGTTAGAAAACTTTGAGTAATCAAAGATTTCAGAATACTTGTGGCAACGTATCTTAGAAAGACTATCAAGTGTCTATGATCTGATCCTAGATGCGAGTACCTTAACAGTGAATTCAAACTCTACTATTCAGAAGCAGAATCACATTCTCAATTGACTACATCTAGTTTCCCAAACAGAATGATGTAGCGGAAAGGAGGATTAGTTCTTTTAGAAATGGTTAGATA
>JAYDZE010008826.1:0-10530 GCA_034509125.1 Monilaria moniliformis
GTAAATTTCTAACCCGATAAAATTCCAACCCGATTAGCCCGAACCCGATTAACCCGTAACCCGAGTAGGGCTGACCCGAAACCCGCTGGGCTGGCCCGATTGACATCCCTACATGTATTAGTATAATTTCCAAGTTGCCTCCATCTCCAATGCTCTAAGTGGAAACACAAATGAAAACAAATTATTGTATATTGTTGCAAATTGTCACTATTTAAAATTCTATATTTTTGCTACGTGGTATGTGCTAGTATTATATTTTATTATTGAACACGATTATAATTTCATATTATTAGTTACATGCGTTCTCCACTTGAAGATATAGCAAATAAATTAAAAGATTAAATATTATTAATAAGTGAAATTCATAAGATTTATAGACATAATAGTTAACTTAGAAGCAAATCCTGACTTCAACGACCGATCAAATAATTCCTTCTGTTCAAAATAATTAATGAAGAATTTATTGTTTTGACATTTCTAGATCTGAACTCCTTTAAGCGAATGCTCAAATCACAACATATATTTAGAATAGCAAACTATTAAATTGATCTCATATTGGAGCTTAATTTAAAAAAGTATAATTTGATCTCTTATTTCTTAATCTAAAATTTACAAAATAAAATATAAGGATGGTGCATGTTAAATACTTCTTCTTGGTAATCAATTACTTAAACCCAACTTATCCACATTTTACATCAATACTTCAAATGAATCAATGAGAAGTATAACCCCATGCGCTCAGTCCATCAAGTGCAAGAACCATGATAGATTGTTGATAGAGATGTGTGTTTGCTTGGGACTCAAAATATTTATTGTAACAATTCTCTTGGCTTTGATTTGATTATAAAGATAATTACAAATACCATTGTCAATATCAAAATAACACCATTTTCAGATAGTCAAGATAAGTATTGATACCAAACTATACATCTAATCCTAAAGATAATCCACCACAAAAGTTTCATCTCTCAACAGTAACGCGAGAATGTGATTCAAAACTACTCAACTACCAATCTGCAAAATTGACAATTTACATTAATATTTCTAAATTAGAAAAATTATCAACCACATTTTTATACTAATAATTGCTCCAAGTAGCTGGGAAGCTAAAGGAGTTATAGAAAAATACCACCACGATTTGCAGTTCAAACAATGCTACAATTATGTCAATCGACAAAATCTGACTAAATGAAGAGCCTCTGTTTTTTTAAGTATCCGGTAACATATTTGTATACGAACAATAATGAAAAATTTAAAATCTTGATTTAAGCCCCTATACTAATCCTCTTATGATCAGTCCCAAGAATTCCGCTAGAAGGCATAAAATTTTCTTAACCCACATTATTTGAGATCAGCAATAGACCAGACACTATAAATAAAACCCCTTAAAATCAAACTCAGGAGTTCTATTAATCACAAATTAATTGATTGATGCAAGTTAAATGAATGCTTACCTTGGTTAATTATGAGGCGGCAGCAAAGCACGAAAGGGGACGACTCCACGAAGGCTCGGAAGGTTGGGACGACAACGGCTGGTCCCAGCGGTGCGGCGGATAAGCCAGAGAAGGCACAACGCGGTGCGGGAATTGAAAGTGAGAAATAGAGGAAAACGGCGAAATGTTGTGTGGGTGGGAAAAGAAGAAAAAATGAATCCCTAGTTAATCTAATTCACAAATTACAGGCGGATTAGCGAGGGATTACACCTGCCGGTAAATAAAAAAGTAATTTATATTATTTCATATAATAAATACTTCCGAATAAACGTTACCAGCGGATGTCCGCCTGTAAACTGTTTATATAATGTGCGCCAAATAAAAATACTGGGTATCACGTATGTCGGGTTTACAGGCGGATAGGTGTCCGCCGATAATTTCTAAAAAAAAATTATATCACCAAAGAATTACTCTATTGCTGGACATTATAGGCCGGTGTTGATGACAACCATTGATTTCGTTTGTAAACTATGCCGCTAGTTTGGTGTGAAACTCCGTCGAAAATCCGACAGTGATCCGTCGATATTATTAACAATGAATTTTCCGCCGTTAATCTGCCAGTAACTACTAAGATGATTTATTTAAAATATTTTGACATACAAGAGATAATTCCACAAAATTTTGTGAATATAAATTTATATATTGACAACATTTATGCAAAGACCTAGCTGGAAGATCGACAATCTCAAATACTGAAAAATCATGAACTTGTTTTTCACAAATATATCTTAAATGGATATATCGTGCAAGTATACGCATGCAAAATAACAACTATGATATTTTAAAATGTTGAGAAACGTAATGAGAACATTATAGGTAAGACAAGGAAATGAATGTCAACCGCCAAATACAGAAAATCACACTCTCTTTTTTTCAAACTAAAAATTGAAGTGGATTGCCATGGAAGTTGTCTCCTTAGCTTGTTACCAACTATCTCACATGATTTTGCACCATCTATTTGTTTGTATCCAATTAGCACTATATTTTCAACGTAATCAAATTCTTGTATCAGACAATGTTTCTTCCCTTATTTAAATATTTTTCGATACACACTATATATATAATAGTATTTTATTATATATATGATGTGCCTTCGTCATATCAAGATATAAATCAAACCAAAAGATCTTATAAGAAAGACATCTAATCTACGCACTATATATAAGTATAAATAGAAATCTAACCAATGAAGAAATACAAGGAACATAACTTTTTCAAAAGATCTGCACCGTATAATTTTTAGTTAATTAGAGGGAAAATGTCTAAAATATCTTTTGACTTTTTAATAAATAACAAAACTTTTATTTCTTCGTTTATTTTATTTTCGCGTGACACATATTTTAACAATCTTTTTTATTTTTTATTTTCTTTTTCGGTTGACAAATTCAAAGAAAAAATTTCTTTTTCTTTTCCAGCTGCCATGCACAATGATATCACCTTCAATATATTAAACCAACCCAATCATGCATTTAATTTTCGCATTTATTGTTCTGTAAAAGAAAGGGAGATAGGTAAACAAAATTGAATTTAACACAGAATTGACATGGTAAAACATCAAACAAACCACATAAAATTATTTTGCACAACAAAAAAACGACTTCGAATTTCCTCCACATGACACGGTTGAAGAAACCTCAAAGGGAACACACCAAAAGTTATAAGTTCTGAAGAACGAACGCTACGGTATGCGAATTTTTGAGAATCAATGCATGTTCTTGAGGACACAGTTCGACACGATAGAGGTTCTTAACGACACAGTTTCACTTTATATCCAAACATGTTATATTTGTGATTTATAATTTATGGAATAGTATATTTACGTTTATCAGGGTTTTGGACACTGTCTAAGGTTTATAAGATGGCACAGTTAATTTTAGGTTTAAGGAATACATGGTAGTGCATCCGACACGCATTGGGTCCTTCAGCGCACAGCCGTGTCGTTCTGTGTCCAGCCGTCTCAAGTTGTGTTTTGCCTTATTTTCGTCTGTTTTTTTTTAACTACTTTTTTATTTTGTTTGCTGATACATTGATAGCGTATAATTATACGTCATAGCGGTCATTCGGAGAGAACCGAATACTTAGGCAGCGACGAGGTTCTTATATACAAGGTCGTGGACTGTATATCTCGTAGCAATCTTATAGAAGAGATTTACGACCAAGTAGGAAGCAGTGATGTATGCGAGTATATGCTTTTCTACAGGACGAAAATCACATGCAACAATAAAAGAATTAAGGTTTCATTGAAGTTCGATATATGTTTGTTTCGATTTGTCATGGAGCAAAAGGATAATCAGTTGTGTATGTGACTGAGAAGGGAAAACAATGTAGAGTTCGTTTACAAACTGTCGAGGATCCTATGCAAGATTCACAGAGACCTACAATCTTACTTGTGGTGGATACTAGATGTACTGCATCGGTAGAAGGGGCCCCTTTAGGGTTTAGGGAAATATCGAATCGGAAGAAGAAGAAGAAGAAAAAGAAAAAGCCCCTCCAGTAACGCCAAGGATAAAACGGCAAAAGAAAGATGTAGTATTTGTAGTAGTGAAGAATATACCAGATATGCATGTCCAACGACTGTAATTGAGATTAAATTTAGACCTTTTTGTGATTGTAATTTGGAGTTTGTGCATTTATGTACTTGATTGATATGTTTTTATCAATTTTGATGTTTGATTTGTTTGAATCATTTTAAATTATGTTTAAATTGGTTAATATTAGTTCACATGGTGTAAATATGGTCCACTACCGAGTTTCGTGTCTATTTGTATCCATAATCTAGCATGCCGTGTCTTTTTCGTGTCCAATTTAATCATCTTTTGTATCAACTACCATGATCCTTGTTTCTTTCGTGTCAGAGATCTACACTACCATGTCCATTCGATGTCCAATTTAATTATGGTTTATGTACATTATCATATTCAGTCATGTAGTTGTCAACTACCGTGTTAACTACCGTGAAATGAAATTTTATTAACATGACCAACAAATATCAAATTTGTCAGGAAAATCAACACAAAAGTGAAATGAAATTCTATTAAATTTCACAATAGATGGTAAGAACCAGAAATAAACAATGGATTGAACTGGATTGAAAAAAAAATCCAATCTTATACAAATTCATTACATTTGTGCAGTTTGTGTAGAAACAAGAAAAATCAGAATTCGTATAAGAATCTCGGTTGATGAGTGGTAGTCATAGTGTAACACCCCTTACTCGGTTAGATGGTCAACCGAATAAGTAATGTCACAATTCTGTTTCATTTAACATATACGTTAATGTCGTTACCGATTAACACTATAATTTTTTATCCGGTCATTATCTTTGGTTTCATGTACATGTACTATATCAATATGGTGAACATATTAATATCAGTTGTACATATACGGGAAAAAACTATAATCATCCTATTTAGTTTACAACAGAGTGGACAATTAATGTAGCGGCGAGTGTGGGTTTACATATACTGTACATACATTATTAAAAAAATTCTAAACATGCAACATCATTTTATTCATCTAAATGTATACCACAAAAGAGATAATTAGTGACTAGTCGAGGATGCATCTGCTCGGATAGTGGGAAGATGTCAATAGTTTAATATGCACGAAGAAGAAAAAGAACAACCAACAGAGTGAACTTTACTAGCTCGGTAGCATATTCACAAGTTAGAGAATAATCCTCAAACCATGATGATACATTGTTAAGTTATAAGATTGTAAGGGTAATTTAACCTAATTAGAAAGACTTAGTTCATTTCAATTCACTTCATTCCCAATCATACTCTTAATTCACATTTCAATATCACTGCATCAAGTAGCAATTCCATCTTAATGTATCAAAGCCTCAAGTAGCTCAAACAACACTAAGTGGGATCATATAGCTTTTAATTGCATCATATAACATATAGTATCATATACAACTTGAAATAGAAGAGTATAACTTCAATAGCATCAAATAGCTTTCAATAGTATCATATAACATTTTATAGCTTCATATAATTCCTTAAAACATCAGTTATCTTTATATAACTTCATATAACATAATCTACAAATAGCCCCCCTAGTATGCTCGGTTTCTAACAGGGGTATGCAGATCTTATACATATAGCCTAAGTGAGACCGATTAACATATAGCCCTGGTAATGAATCATATAAGCACATGATGTGTTGATAACCATGTATGCACTGAATATGTTTTGTAATGAAACATATAAACACATGAAGTGCTAACATATAGATCATCGTTTCGGTTTTCCAGAAATCTGATTATCAAACATATAACCCCGAGTAAAATAGATCATATCTACAGTAGTGTTGTCCTATGGTATGCCAACTATATCCAATGCATACACACAAGCTACGAGGTTGATAGCACGTTATAATTCATATAATTCAATCATTTTAGCAATGCATGTAATTTCCATGATCAAAGCAACATTACACATGAGTAATTGCTAGCTTTTAAGATTATGCACATATACACGCAAGGTTTAACTTTTGATCAACACAAATCCAACAATTAACAATTGTTATCTCAATTAAAAGAATAAATTCTTAAAGTGATAATATACTACCTCAACAAAAATTGATTACCAGTACCTCAATTTGATACACTTTTCACACTTGAGCTTTCTTCTTTTCTTTATGGCTACTATTCATAGCTCTTTCACCTTACCATCAAACAGAGACCATATTTATCAACCACATAAACTTAATTTAGCTAAACAAAATCAAAATCTAAAAGTTCCCTTGCAACCTTAATTTCTCACAAATTTTAGATTTTGAGTTCTAAACATTGAATTTCATTCAAACCAATTCATTTACATGTTCTATTAATGTCATCAATTAACAAACTATAAATAAAATAGCTGTGAAGTGTCCTTCATATGTTTTCCAAAAATGTGGCTAATGTAACTTAATCCAACTTTTACATCTATGCTTGGAAAATTCCATTTAATTCAAGCTAAACCTTATCCATATCATAGATCTCAATTCCAAAGCTAAATAATGTAAATAAAACAAAATCAAGTGATTCGCACACCTCACATTTTCGGCCCCTTTCAATATTCTCATTGGGTTTGATTTTGACTTCATTTTTTGTTCAATTCATACTCTTATCCATCAACTAATACATAATTGAATCTCCATTTAAAATTTTCAAAATCAAATTCCCTTGGACTTAGCCTAGGGTTTTCGACCAATACCCAATTCAATACAAGCTTCAATTTCATTTCAATTTCCTAACCCAAATCATGTTCAAATACATCATATAGTATAAATTTATAGCCAATTTGAATAATTAATCAAAAATATTCAAGAATCAAGGGGCATAGGGTTGACCCTTTCCTCATCCTCAAACTAGGGTTGAGTTTCTTCTACTTTAATTAATCCACAATTTCAACTCTAGGATTAGGGCTGACAATTTTCAACACGATACGAAAACATGACAAGAATCCGCACGAAATTAATGGGTTGGTGACACGATACGATAACTTTGGGTTCTTATTGTGTCGACCCAATAAGGACCTGTTAATTTCGTGTTGGGTTCGGGTCGGATTCGTGTAACCCGTTAATAATTAATATTATTATTTTAATTTTTTATTAGTTTTTATTAATTTATTAGAATAGAGGCGGGAGTCAGACAGTTAGCAATTACATTAGATTTTCAAGCTTTTAAATATTACATTAGTCATTAGGTTTTCACTTTTTAAATTTTTAATTCCATTCCAAAGCAGCCGCCCCTGTTCAGGCTGTTCTCCTCGACCGACTCCTTTCCTTTCCAATATATTGTTCACACTTCACGGCGTTCACGCTGCCACCACGCCGCCGCCGCCACAACCACCGGTCCACCACCACTTTCACAGGTTTTGATTTCTTTTTTTTCTTCCTTCCGCTACACGCATTTTCTTTCTGCTCCGTTTGATGTCATCCAAGATTTGAAGGCTCTGCCATTCCTCGCTTGAGAGTGTAGGATTCTCAGAGGTACCCTGTTCTGATATCCGATTCTCGAGATGGCTCACTAAGTCGCTCATCGACAAAGGTCGTATGCTTAATGTTACTTATTTAGATTCAGAAACAAACAATCATCGAGACCTTGTACTTCATTTACACAACATCGAAGTACATATCTTAGTGTAATCCATTTCAATTCTCTACCGCACCAATATCATCAGTTGGCCAAGATAGGCGCGAACCTCAAATCAACATTGCAACCATTCACGATAGATATCTATGTCTAACTTGGTTGTGAACTTGATTTTCTTCCACAAGAAAACCGATTGAAAGATTTTCTGTGATCATAGATCCACCATTTAGTCTACAATGTAGAAACATGACTTGTTTGCTCAATTTATAATTATATGCTTTAAGATAAATATCCATAATCAAAAAGGCAAACAATGTGATATAATTATATTCTTCTGATAAATATGAGAAATAAGGTTTTACAATACAAAGCAGCTCAAAGCAAGTTTAGCATTGTACTAATCCTAGCACCTATCACCGCATCCAATGCCTTTGGGTCTAGTGGAGGAGTTGCGATACTGCTCGAGGGCGACGTTTTCCCCTTTCTCTTCGCCACCTTTGTTCCTACCTAATGGGCCTGACTTGACAAGAAGCTACCTCTCTCGCTCCCCTCCACAGACCATTCACCGCCACTTGTTGAGTAGTGGCTGCTTGAGGCATGCTTTGTGCGCTTCGACCCCCATTCTATGCCACCCGCCCACTCGTCGACGTTCCGTGACCCTCCCCAAGTGGCGACATACTTGAACAACCTGTTGTTGTAGTTTTGATAGACTTACATGGAGGATTTCAGAATATCCGCCTCACTTGCGCCGCTTGCCCATTCTTTCTTCGAGTTGTTGTACATGGCGTAAAACTTGGAGATTTTCAGGCTGAATCGGTCGAAATGAGACAGAAGCTCCTTGTACCTGCGCGTCGGGGTACATTTCAGGCGGCGTGCGTTGTCTGCATCAAAAATTATTTCCTAAAAGACCTTTTGGGTGTTTCCGATGACCAGATCATCACTTATGTTAATGTAAACCTCGAAGATCTACTTCGTTTCTTTTGTGGTGTACATCGCTCGAACATCACGGGAGAACGACTTGTGCAAAATTTAAAAGTCGTCCAACGCTTGGGTGGGGACGTTGTGGGCGTATGCCCCTTAGGGCGTCGACTTGGGGTGCGTCGACGAGTAGGCGGAACCTGGAGTGTTTGGATCGTAGCCCTCACAAAGGAATTGGTGAAAATATAGTATGTGTGAGAAGAAGAAGAAATTGAGAGAAAAAGTAAAAAGATGAAGAATAAATTATGTGAAAAATGAAATGGGGGAAGGGGGTATTTATAGGAGGATAGAAGAGGTTGAGATAATTATAAAAAAATTGCGTAACTGTTGGGTAACGGCTATTATAGGATTTTTTTCAAATTCATTTTTTTTAATTGAAAAAAGAATATGGACGCGTCGATGCCCACTCGCACGTCCAGCGAGTTGGCGCAGCCCGCCATTTCTCATTGGCCGCAGGAGGAAAAGCCCGTCTTCCCTCCGTCGTGATCCGCCCGTCCCCTCGCCCTCCGGCAACGCGTCCCGTCCTGAAGAGTGCGTTGCGGATGCCATTATGTGTGTCTGTTTTTGGTCATATGAACTAAACTTGTTAAATAGGAATCCGGGTGGAGATTTGGTTTCAGGGATTTGTCCTTCAACAATCTCAGTGGACCTATGCCCACCTTTCGCACAAAATCGTTTAAGTATATGGCCTCCTTCTGTAGAAATATCTACTTAACACCATGCTACTTGATACTCATGTTACTTTAATAAAACAACACAATCATATATGGCAAATCTTGATTTTATGCATGCATGTAAGAATTCTGTAGGGTTACGTATGTTTTGCTTCTTGCAGTATTTGTTACATTTTTAGGTTTCATGCTTCTTTTCCCCCACTTTTCCCACCTTAGTTATTAGTATACGATCATTCTTTATTTTCTAATGGATTAGTTGCTCTGTGCAGGAAATAAAAATAAGATGGTACCAGGAATTACGATATCCTTCTAAATATATAGTATTATATTATTTTACACAACTTTTCTTAAAATTAGATATATAATAAAAAAATATGATAAACAATCTATATTTATTAAATTAGATATTGTTTATATTTAGATTAACTGGACTTATTCTGCTCTAAGGGTTTCGGAATTTTTCAATAAAAAAGAAAAGGGTAAGTTTATAAATAAATTTCTCTAACTTATGTGAGTCACTAAAGCCTTGTGTAGATGAATAAAAATGGGATTGTATCAAAACTTCAAGCCCGACATATAGAGGCCCAAATATTTTAATTAAAGACCAATGGGTGATTTTATGTATTGAGCACTGACAAAGACTACAATTGAAGAAAATAATTGTTAATACAAGATTAGACGACAATTCCCAATAAATTAAGATTTTCTAATAAATTCTGTGACTTCTGTCTAGCTACCAGCCTATTTTCAATTAGGGTTTTGAATAGATGTGTAGAACTGCGCGTTGTCTAGAAGCGTAGTTTGTGCTATTTGTGCTGATGCATAGCAGTTAGTCGACAAAAGCCATATATATTTATGCAAATATGGCTTTGTTGAAATTCTTTGTTTTGATCAAAGGTAAGAACTTTGATCAAAATCCTTATTATCTAACGTGTTGCACAAACCAAAAATTATTGTGGTGTAACATTTTATTTTTCTTAAGTACTAAACTAATATTGAAAAATAATTATGTATATTAACTAATTCTAGTATTTTGTACATTAGCAAAAAAATACATATTTATTACAAAAAAGGTCAATTAGTGAGCACCAAAATACTCGCTAAATAGGAAAAAGTGTTCGGTAAACAAAATTACCGAGCACTTACAAAACACGAAAAGTGATTAGTATTCCCTTCGTCGCTGATTTATCGAGCACCCACAACAAAAAAAGCGGGCTTTACCGAGCACCAAAGTGGTCGCTGTATTTGCCAGAGTGCTCGGTAGAAGGTATTCTCCGAGCACCTTCCGAGAACATAATGT
>JAYDZE010008837.1:0-10529 GCA_034509125.1 Monilaria moniliformis
TTTATATATATATATATATATATATATATATATATATATACATATATATATATATATTTATAGTATTAATAAATATTTATAATATAAAAATTATTTATAATATTATATAATTTCAGTATGAAACAGTATTTCGGTATGAAAGTATGTCGTACTGAAATCCGATATGCCGTAATTCACGGTATTCTAGATTTCAGTACGGCATATCGAAAATACGGTACGGTAACAGTATTGAAAATTCTGCATACCGAAATTTTGGTATACCGAAAAATTCAGTAAGGTAACGGTATGATATTTACTTATACCTGCCTTTACGGTATGGTATACGGTATGACAGTTTCGGTACGGTATACCATACTGACCCACCCCTAGTTAAAGCCAAATGGAGAGATAGAATCCAAAAGTGAATATGTAGACAATGATGAAGATGAATCATTTGAGGAGATTGAACCGTAACATGGAGAGCTTTTGCTGGTTCAAAGAGCTCTAAACATGTATATAAAAAATGATGATCAACAAAATGAGAAGATTGTCAACATAAGATATTTGGTTTAATGTAAACTTTGCATGTTGATTATAGATGAAGGTAGTTGTACCAATGTGGCAAATTTTCTGAGATGGTGGAGAAATTGAACTTAACAACTGAAAAACATCATCATCCATACAAGCTACAATGGCTTAATGAATGTGGCGAAATTCAAGCGATTAAATAAGTTTTAATTTCATTTTCTATTGGCAATTATAAAGATAAAATTCTTTGGGATGTGGTGCCAATACATGCCAGCCACATTTTCTTGGGGAGACCATGATAGTTTGATTGAAGGGTGACATACGATGAGTTTAAAGAAATTGTTTAATTTTCATTTTTCAATTATAATTTATTATTGACTAGAGAAATTTGATTAGATTATATTATTATTATCTAATAATTTCAATACATGATATGTTTGTAGGCGGAGGAATATGCTGAAGCACATGCCTTGACGGACAGGAACACTATGAACATCTCTCAAGAAAATTTCGATCCATACTTCAACATAAGTTTAGAGGACTCCAATTTTATATCGAGTGACGAGGTTCAACAACCAATATTTTCATCCCATTCCCAGCAATCGCAACCTGATGTGGGTGAGGAATGTCAATATTCGGACGATGAAGAAGAATAAGAAGAAATGCCACCTCCACCACAACCCCAACGAAGTAGACATCAAACATCTTCGTTAAGCATTTCAAGAAGGTGGAAATTAAAGATTCTAATAGTAATCCCGATGCTCTGAAGAAATTCACTGTGTACTGCAACTATTGCAATACAAAGTACAAATTTACACATTGTGGTGGATACGGTAAGTATATCAAGCATATGAAGAAAAATCACGCGGTGGAATTTGGGATCGGCTCAACCCAAACTCAACCAAACTTTCAACCCGGCCCTCAAATGGGTTCAACACAAACAGGTACGTTATCTCTCTCTTTTTAAATATGACCATAAAGATGCAACTGATATCATAGCTAAGTATGTTGCTATACAACATTTACCTTTAATACATATAACAATGATAGATATGAGTATAGTGTATAACAAGCTTATAGTCAAAGTGCTAAAATAATAAGTAGAAGTACATTGACTAGATCTATAGTGAAACAATGCTTTAACAAAAAAATTGAATTAGCGAAATATTTAGTGAACTTAGCTCACAAAGTTTCTATTTGTTCTGATGTGTGTACTGATGTATATAACAAAATTTCTATATGGGAATTACAGTTCATTTTGTAGATAATAGTTAGACATTGAACAAACGTTTAATTACATTTAAGGAATTTCCATCACCACATACTACTCAAGCTATTGCTCAATTAATTATTCAAGTTTTAAATAAATATCAATTAATTAATAAAATATTTTCTATTGGTCTTGATAATGTATCTGCTAATATTGCTAGTATTTCTTCACTCATTACCACATGTTCCCCTATTATTAATGGGACGATATTGTCATGTTAGATGTATTTGTCATATTTCAAATTTGTGTGTTCAAGATGCCTTATATTTATTTAATGACTGTGTAGAACCAATTAGAGAAGCCGTAAAATTAATTAATAATAAAAAAGTTATAGGAAAGAAATGACAATAATATCATAGTAAAGAAATTAGATATACAATTTTTTTCTATGGATGTATCAACTAGATGGAACTCTCTTATGACATGATAAATTCGATCTTAAAACATAAAGATTATTTAGTAGATTTTTTTAGAGGTTTTAGTGATTTAGAATTGGTTTTATTAATTACTTGTTGGACTCAGTGTATAAAGTTATTTAAATTATTTAAATCTTTTAAAACTGCAACTGTTGAATTATCTGGAGTTTATTATTGTACTTATGTTCGTGTTTTAGAGCATTACATGTATATAGCACTAAATTTTAATAGTTGTATGAAAAAAGTAGTCAAGAATTACAACTTATAATATTTTATATGGTCCAAAAATAGTTAAAATATTTTAAGAAAATTCCAACGGTATTTTAGTTGCTAAATATTTAGATCTAAAATGAAAATTAGGTAGTGTTTATAAACTTTTAGATTGTTATTATGAAACTTTACAAAACTTACCTCCTACGAACTTATCCCAATTTAGTTTAGATTCTGGAATTTCATTTGAATTAAATCTTCTTAACATATAACAAGCTAAATTTGAGTTAGTTGTAGCCCTACGTAACCTATTTAAGGACTATGAAACAAAGTATAAAAATGATCATATAATTAACACTACATCTAGTAGTGATTCTAAGTTTAGTAACTACGGATACAATGATACAACACATAGGGGTAGAGCTAACAGTGAATTAATCATATTTTTTGGAATCTCGTGTTATTTTTAAAGATGCAGGTCCTCAACACCACCAACTCGATGTCCTATATTGGTGGTCAACATATGAGAAAGATTATCCTATACTTGCCACCATGATAAAGAAGATTTTTGCAGTTCCCACTTCCACCGTCGCTGTTGAGCAAGCTTTCGGCACTGCCGGTTGCGTCTTGGATGAACTAAGGAACATGTCTACAAGAAACATGGAAGCCACCATGTTGCCTGATGATTGAGCCAGGGCAGAAATGAGGGCTCTGGACCGAATTAGGATCTTCGTGTGGAGAACGACGTTGAAGAATTTACGGAATCCAAAGCCGAATAGGTAAGTGATTAGCCCAGATAACAACCATTAATTCAGGTTAAAAGTGCTTGATTATTGATGAAATCTGCATAATAAGGTGCGAGTTTAGTGCAGAAGGTTGTAGGGATCGAGGCGCGACGAGGACAATTTGGCCGTGGAATGGGAAGTACACTGAGGAAGAACACCATCAAGTAGCCTAAAAGGGGCGTGTATAGGATGTAGTTAGGAAGACACGTGCACACTAGGGGAGTTATCCTCAAGATCGGGAAGATCAGTAGGGTGCGAAGAAGTCGATTAAAGCTTCACCCTACCCGGCTGTATAAAATGCAAAGGATGTGCAGAGTGAAGGGGTTCGCAAGGTTCACCAATGAGTTCTGAGTTTCATGTTCCGCCTCCATGCTTCAAGTCTGATCCTTCACACATCTCTCTACACTTAGATTAGAGAACTGGAATGTAGACGACAAGCGAGAGCACCACTGGCGAGTCAAGCCCCAGTTCAACCGAGTCACATGATCCGACCATCATCCACGCCACAGCTCGATCTGCCTAGCTAGATAGTTTCAAATCTTGTTCATTTTGATATTTTGAGAACCAACAAACAATCTGAGTTGTATTTTCTATTTGACTTGCTATTTTTAGTTTAAGTTGTGTTTGAACTTTCATCTTGTTTTCGTAGTTATAAGATTTCCAAAATATTTCTATGTTATCTAGCTTATTTAATCGTATCGCCTGAACCATGTTTGCTTTGAGCTTTTGTTTCCGTTTAAACATGTTCGTAGTTAGGATACTAAGGAGGTTTATCATTTCGGTTTCTTTCAAGTATGTTTAACGTAGAAAATAGGTAGGTAGGACGTCTCGTTAGGCCAGTTTGATGGCGTTAGATTTACAGTCCATTGTAGTTTAACTTGAGGAAGTCCCGCCCAAGTACTTCCAGATGAATTTCGGTCTTCCAACTCTGCAATTAGGGTTTGGGAGGCTAGGAGGGACGGCCTGCTGTGGTCCAGCTCGTTTTATTGTCTACATGTTCATCCTTTACTTTTCTGCGTAAAGTGTTGAAGGAGGGTCAGATAGCCCAGACCATCAGTTACCCGAAATGGATAAAAGTAGAATGAATCAGAAATAATTCTTTATTGTTCATACCCAGATAGAAAAGTATCTTTGACTTTGCCTGCTTTTCAGTTTAACTTTAACCAACTCCACTTAGGACTTGCAGCCAACTTTAGTACTTGTCTTGTAATCACCATAGTTAATTAGGTAGCAGGGAGTTTAGTTTAGAGTCACACATTAGGATTCACTTAGTTACGCTGGTTCAATTTCCGTAATTTAGTTTAAGTCTTTACAATCATTCTGACACACATTTCAACTGCCTAGTTCACACCCGTACTCCTAGTTAAGTAATAGTTGTTAGTTGTTTACCCTTTCATCATTTGCCTAGTATAAACAAACCTCTTATTCATTGCACGTAGTTAGTTCCCCACATCCCAAACCAAAGCGTGGCGGCATCGCCAACATCACCCATATAAGCACACTTAATTAGGGCTAAACAAATCCATTTCTCGTGGGTTCGTCACCCGCCTTAACAAATACTATCTTTAGTGTAAAAGTAAAGTGGGGAACATAAATTCTTTTTGATCAAATCTCCGTGGATATCAACGACACACGAGCTACAACCTGGGTGAACTGAAGGTTCCGAAGGGAAGTACGAGACTCGAGGCTCTCACCTTAGAACACAGAGAAATTGAGGCCGATCAGTAAGTCAAGGTAAGAGAACAATGTGGGCTTTGATTTCTTAATGAGGATACATAGACAACTCAATTTAAAATTTTAAAGTCTAACTTTAAGGATTTAAATTGAGCTCAAGTCCTTTTCCTTTTTTTTCTCTTTTTTTTTCCCTTAAGCCTTTGTACTTTGTACTTTGTAGTAATGTAATTTGACTTTGTTGCAATTTGTAAACTTGTAAGAATTTTTATAATTAGTAATGTAAATTTTATTTTGTAATTATAATTATTTATTTTATTACGTAAGAAAGTCTTCAACTTTATAAGTCATTGTATTTGCAATATAATAATGTAATGTATATATTTGAATTATCAATAAATAATTGTAATTTTTAAATATTTTTTGTAACTTATAATAATATAATTTCTCTTTGTTAAACTTAAATTTTCCTTCGTTTTCAATAAAAAAAATGAAAAATCAATAAACCAGAACCACCAGTTTCTGGTTCAAAACCAGAATCGTCTCTAGCCCTCACGGTTCCAGTGCCCATGGAACTGTAACATGTGGTTCCAAACCAGAATCGGCGCTTTCAGAACCATGGGCACCCCTAATTTTATCCTTAATTCCATACTTGTATGTGGTTGCACTGTTTTCTTGCTATTCAATGTAAAAGTATGTTTTTTAGCTTAGTGTTTGCTAGATTGTGGAGCCCATGCAAGAGATTGTTATAGTGAAAGTTGCGAAAGATTGTTTCAATTGTTTTGTTTGAGGTTCTTGGTCTTAGGAATGTGTCTTGTTCACAAATACTTCTTCATCCCTCAACTCTGCCATCCTTCTATTTTTTTGGTTCAAATTTATGTGGTTTGAATCAACCCTTTTATTTTTCTTCTTTGTTTGGGGTTTATTGCAAGGTAAAATTTTGGGGATTTTCTATGATTTAAGGTGGATTCACATCATTTTGTTACCAGAGCCAAATTTTGGTTCTTGCAAAAATTAAGTGATTAGTTGAAACTTTCTCTCTCTAATTTTACCTTTTTTGCTCTTGATTTCAGAAATATTTGCTGGAATCATTTTATGCTGAATATTTTACCATATGTTCTTGGGTATGTCTAACTCTATGCAAAATTTAGCTAAATATTCCATTATTTGGTTGGTCAAAAAAATTCGTGAAGTTGCTATCATGTTTTGTTCTGTTTTTGGTATCTTGGAAAAAAGCAAAAAAATAATAATAAAATCATAGCAAACCTGACTTGTTGGGCTAATATATTCCTATCGTTGACCCTTTGAATATTACTTTCACAAAGTTTATTTTAACTTAGGGTTGGGTAATCTTTGCAAAAAAAATTCTCAAGTTGTTTGAATTTCCTGCTCATTTCCACCTTCCGTTCCCCATCATTCTTTTGTTGTGTCTTGTTTAGACCTTTATTTCCATTCTTGTGCCTTGTCTATTTTCACTATCTTGCTAGCTCCCTTGTTAGTAGGCATTGTCCTAGTTGTTGTGCTTAGTATTGTTAACTTGTTGGTAATCGATTCACATTGCACTTGCTTGAGATTACACAAAGATTGTGAGTGAAGAACCACCATAACCCCCAATAAATTCTAAACCTTTGCAAGTTACATTGGGGAGTACGATTGAGGGTTAGGGAAAACATTTGGGAAGTTAAGTCCTCACTAAAACCTCCATTCTTGTGTGCGTGTGTGGATTTCCTAACCGAACCTTGGAAATCATCCCTTGTAGGTTCTATTTTCTTGCTTGCTTTGTTTTGATGTTTTGTAGGTATTTATCATTATGGTTTCAACTACTAGAGCTCAATCTAGGAATTTCTCTTCAAGGAGGGAGGGAGGACAACCATCCCTCATCCTCCTATTCACATGTTGAAAACATGTTGGCTACCTTGCTGGCCAAGATGGAGGAAATACAAAAGGATGTTTCCAACTTGAAGGAGCAAAACACGCGAAGAGTGATGTCTCCGGCTAGGCTTCCTACACCTCATACTAATCCTTTTGGTGGTCGTAGGAGGTATGAAGAAGAAGTGCTGAAAGACTAAGTTGGAGAAATGGACCAACATACTATAACCATGATTATGGTAGTTGAGGTATGAGGGGAAGATACCCTCGACACCATGAACGGCGATATGGATGAAGGGATAGGGGTTATGGGGGCTATGAATGCGATAAACGGGGAAGGTATCCAAGGGAGGAAAAGAAGGAAAGGTACGAAGACCACAAGAAGAACTTCAAGCACATCATCCTCGAGTTCCATGGGAAGTTTGTTCCAGAGGTGTATTTAGAATGAGACATACAAGTGGAGAAGATCTTTTCTCTCCACAACTATGCCGAGAGTGATAAGGTCAAGTTAGTCATTACAGAGTTTAGAGGCCATGCTAACACTTGATGGTCCGATTTGATGAATAGAAGAAGAAATTGAAAAAGGGAAGTGAGGACTTGGATAGAGTTGATGATTTGATGAGGACTACTTTTGTGACAGAGTCCTACTCACAAGCTTAAAGAAGAATTGCAAGATTTAAAGTAAGGATCCAAGTGTGGAATGAGATACCTTCAAATCGAGCTCGAGCGAGATCTAACTCCCAACATATTGGGGTTGGAACTAGCAAGTGGAATAATCAATCCAAGAAGGTGGAGGTTCCTACCACCACCTTCACTCAACAAAAAGTGCCACCCAAATCCTTACCGGGTCTTCCACCTTTGAAGAGTGCTCTCCCAACTAGTGAAAGGAGGATCCAATGCTTCAAATGCAAGGGATATGGTCATTTTGCCTAGTATTGTGTCAATCAAAGAATAATGATTATTGACCAAGATGAGGATATTTATAGTAAAGATGAAGAAGAACAGAGTGCCACAAATGAAAAGAAAGTATGCCCTAACACCAATATTGGTTTCTCTAGTGAAGAAGAGATGCTAGGAGCGGGTAAGACACTTGTGGGGTTTAGGACTTTAAGTGTCCAACCTACGCAAGAGGCGTGCTTTGAGCAATAGAGCAACATTTTCACGTGAAGTGTAAGGTGAAGTCCAAGACTTTTTTAGTGATTATTGATGGTGGAAGTTGCACCAATGTGGTAAGTGATAAGTTGGTTTAAAGACTCTCCCTAAAAGTCCTCAAATACCCTAATCCATACAAGGATCAATAGCAATGGGAGAATAGTGAGTTGGTGTTCAAGACTCATGTAACACCCCTTACTCGATTAGTAAATAATCAAATAAATGGCGTCACGACCAGACAAACTATATACATTTTCTGAATATATTAATTAGACCAATCAAAGAAATTCAAAAATTTATATCTGTTATTTAAAAACTGATAATCTTTTAAAAACAACAGAAATTATATATAAAAGTGCAAAATATGCACAACTGTTAATCGCGACCAATATATGTACATCAAAATCCTGACACGCCACATGTTCTATTATATTCAGCTATTTACCCAAAAAGGATAGTGACTTGACGGGGTCGCAGCTGCTGCACTGACGAGAACATAATCTGCAAAAGATAGTATGTAGTGGGGTGAGCTCACTAGCTCAGTAGTATATTATATGTTAGAACTAAATTTTCTGAAATTAAATAAACATTATGCAACCTAAATAAATAATTATAACCATATCTTTTAGTTTTATAAGTCAGAACAGTAATTCTTACCTCGTATCAGACATACATAACTTTTCCAGCAGTAAAATCCAACTCAGAAAGTCACAGTTTTATCAGAACCGAATAACAGACCACCATATGCAGTTTTTCATAATTTCTAATTTAACAGATAATCCACAGTAGCATATTTGTCAGAGCACACATGAACACATATAGCCGCAAAACGTGCTGAGTATGACACGGGTATACGGACCAAATCAAATATGGATACAGTCGTGGTTCTTGCCCTTGAAGGACACCACCCAGAATACCTAAAAAGGCGTAACAGAACACCCAGTGAGGGCGTAACAGAACACCCAATAAGGGCGTGTATCAGATATCTGATGATCATCGCTTCGGATATCCAGAAGACGAGTGATCGAATATGCAGTACTGCTGCCCTATGGCATGCCAACTATACCTAATGAGATACTCAAGCACGGGGTAATAACAGATACATTATGCTTTTCAGATATTATAAGTGTCAATCACAATTCAATAATAACAATCTGATAGGATTTTCGCATTTATCACATAATATTTAAATTTTAATCACATATTCATATCACAAGTCATATTACTTATAACTTCTTTTCTATATGAAATCGCATAAATTTAATTCAGGAAATAAAGGCCTAACATCTAATACACTACCTCGTGTAGCAAACATTCTGATCCAACAGCTCATCCAATCCTGGATTTTATCTTTTTTCCTGACTGCTGCTCGGGGAAAATTTTTATATCAATCAAAACATTATCTATTTAATAAACATCAATTATATTTTATACTTGATTATTCCTTTTAATTTATTTTAACAAATCATTTTAATAACATTAAAAGAAAATATATAGTTTTACTTCCATTCTTCCATTTTAAGCTTAACTTTTCCATCTTAACATTCCAACATAACCATTTCCTACAATATGTAGGCTTCTTCTTCTTCACCTCTTAATTCTAAGGCTCCGGCCATTTCACTTATTAACTAATTGATACATAATTATATATTATCTAATCTCAAAGCTTCACATTTAAAGTTAATTACTTCAAGAAAATAGAAAAAAAAAATAAAAACAAGAATTGGAATAACTAGTTATATATACATATACTGTGCGTGTGGCGTGAAGGCAGTGGCACCTAATTTCCAGATGACGAATAACAGAATACTGGCAGCGGTGGCAATGGAGATCAATGGCGCAATGGCGGTACGACGATGAAATTTTTTCGGCAGAGAGTATATGAGAGGGAGAGAGTTAGGCGACGGCCTGTTAGCCGATGGTGGCGGCGGCATGAGGTGACGGTAGAAATGTTTATTTTCCCGTGAGCTAAGGAGATGGCCAATTGGGATGGGGGTGCTTGGCCGAGAGAGTACCAGAGGTGAGACGGCGATGTTCAATGGCTCTGACGATGGTAATTTCCGGTAGGTAGGAAGGAACCGAGAATAACAGAGAGATGTGAGTGTACGTGACTTTTAGGAAATAAGCAGATGAATATAGTCAAGGAGAAGGTGGGATGGTGGTTCAGTGGTTTCGGTTAGACGTAATGGTGGTAGAAGATGCCCGGCGTTTAACAGAAACTTTTGGGGAAAGCTCAATTGGAAGAAAGAAGAAAAACATAGGAGAGAGAGGTTCAGTATACGTTTTTCTTTCTCCAACCGACAAAGGAGAAATTCTTATCTAATACTACTCTCTAGCCTAGTCTACTATTCTAAACCAGTGGAGTGGCCATTATATGCCACCTACCCTTATTTCATTTTCTTGTCTTTTGTGTTACCAAAAGAGAGAGTGAGAGATGTTAACTCACCAATTCCATCAATTATATTACCTACATGCAGGGACGGAGGGACACAAGGGCCTGGGGGCCCATGGGCCCCCCAGTAATTTTAAAAAAGTCCAAGGGTATTTTAGTAATTTCATATATACTTATTACAAATAAAAAAATAAAAATAGATATGTACAAATATGCATTCACAGAAATAGGTATTCTGTATACCTCTACGGCCTCTG
>JAYDZE010008848.1:0-10525 GCA_034509125.1 Monilaria moniliformis
GAAAAAAATTGAAGTAAAAAATGATAAAATGATAAAAATTGAGTTGTGGCTGATTTGGGGCTGAACTTTTTGGGGCTGGGATAATGGTGTTCTGGCTGAAAAGTAAAATGCTGACGTGACAGCCAAAAATTGAGTTGTGGCTGGATTTTTTGGGGCTGGGATAAGAATGGCCTAAGGTAGTTACGCCCGAGTATTAACTGGAGGAAAGAAAAAAGCGTGAGACAGAAAAAAAAAGACGATGCACTAAAGTTTTGTCCGACGACTAGAGTAACCGGATTGCGCTGGATTTTAAAAAAAAATATGGGCACCCAGCCTAGACCCATTTGGTAAGTAGGCTGAGCTGGGCCGAAAATTGTATTTTGTTTTTTCCATGTATTTTTTTTAAATGTATATCATTTATGTACATTTCAAAAATTACGTGGGGATCTTATATTTTTATGATATACTGCATTATCTCATAAGTTTGCAAAAAAGTTAGGGTTTTCACTTTCAGCCGGTTCAACCGGCCACCAGTTTCCACGCGAACGGGCCGGTTCACTAAGGTCCAATGGATGAGTGGTTTATACGACTTTATCGGATTGGATACGGCGCCGGTTGGCAGCCGAATCGGTCGAACCGGCCAGTTGGATCCGATTTTTAAAGCACCGGTCATAACTGTCAACATTAAAAATTAATCTTAAATAAATTTTCGTTTTTCGATAAGAGTATCGTCGATGGAGTAACAAAGATCAGAAAAGAGGACTGCTGGAGCTCAAGTCAACTCTCCAAAATCCAATCTCACCGTCGCACCAACTGTTCAAGAAAAGGCCGAGGAGAAGAAGGAGCTGATGGCCGACGCGGCCGTCGAGTTCCTGCTGGAAAATCTCAAGCAGCTACTGCTCTACAATGCGAACCTCATCCTCGACGTCAAGGATCAGGTGGAGCTCCTCTACAATGATCTCACCTTGTTCAAGGCCTTCCTCAAGGACTCCACGGAGAAGCGCAGCAAGCACGAGACGCTCAAGGAGCTTGTGAAGCACATCCGAAACGTGGTCTACGAGGCCGAGGACGCAATCGACACCTTCGTCGCCCACGCCGCCGTGCACAAGGCGCGGAAGCACATCGGAAAAGCCATCCATTTCATGGATTACTCGGCGAAGCTCCGCAGCGTGGCGCAAACGATTCAGTCGATACGTTTGAGGGTGAAGGATATTTACGAGAATAAGAAGTTTGGATTCGAAGCCCTGCACATTGGGGGCGGAGCTGACCGAGCCACCAAGGAGAAAAAGGTAATAAAAAGAGTAAAATATCTTCTTCTTCTTTTTTTCTTTTACCTTTTCCGGAAATTCGATATGATATGATATGATATGATATTTTTGTTGAATTAGGTCATGAGCAAGTTTTATGTATCATTAGATGATTATGATTCTGACTCAGAACTGTTTGGCATTGTTGGTGAAGAATTATGATCATGAGTCGACCATTGTAGTCTGATTAATTTACTGAATTAGGTAATGGGCATATTTTTATGTATCATAGATTATTATGATTTTGAACTCTTTGTTTGCCATTGTTGGTGAAGATTATGATCATGAAACTACCATTCTAATCTACTGAACCAATTTTATTGGACTAAGTCGTTTTGAATGATTAAACAGCCTCCGATTGTTGAAGAAGACAATGTTGTGGGATTTGAAGATGAGGCAGAAAAAGTGGTGGATCTTCTCTCTGGAGGATCTGATGCTCTAGAAGTCATCTCGATTGTTGGAATGCCTGGGCTTGGTAAGACGACATTGGCTAAAATGATTTATCGTGATCCAAAAATCGAATACGAATTCTACAAACGTGCTTGGGTTTATGTTTCTCAAGACTACAGCCGAAAGGAAGTGTTTCTCAACATTCTGAGTAATTTTGTGCAACTCACTGACGCCATGTATAAGATGAATGATGAAAATCTGGCTAAAGAGCTGTCTAAACTCTTGGATAAATCGAAGTACTTGGTTGTTATGGACGACGTGTGGACTGAGGAGGCGTGGAATGATCTCAAGATTGCCTTCCCCAAGAACAACAAGGGGAGTAGAATCTTGATAACTAGTAGGATCAAGAAGGTTGCCAAGCATGCTAATCCGAATGCAGAACCTCATAATCTGCGGTTTTTAACTCCAGACGAGAGCTGGAGGTTGCTCCAGAGGAAGGCGCTAGGTTCGGAGAATTGCCCTGATGAATTAGTGAAAGATGGAAGACATATAGCCGACGAGTGTCGTGGTTTGCCACTTGCAATTGTTGTGATTGGAGGGGTTCTACTAGAGAAAGGGATGGACTGGTGGGAGAAGGTTGCTAGTTGCGTGGATGCATATATTGCCATGGATGAGTCGAAACGCATGGATAGTTTCATAGCTCTCAGTTACAATCACTTGCCTTACCACTTGAAAGCGTGCTTTATCTACATTGGGATGTTTCCAGAGGATTTTGAGATCCCCGTGTGGAAACTGGTTCGCTTGTGGATTGCAGAAGGATTCATACAGCAGAAGGAGGGGATGAGCTTGGAGGATTATGCGGAGGAGTACTTGGAAGACCTTGTCAACAGAAATTTGGTGATGGTTGGACAGTTCAGATCCAATGGTAAACTCAAAACATGCCGTATTCACGACATGCTGCGTGAGTTCTGCAAAAAAGAAGCAGCAGAAGAGAATTTCTTCCAAGAAATAAGGCGTTTTGATCAAGGCACTTTTGCGTCTTCCAATCCGGCCTCAGAAAGGTATCGCCGCCTTTCCATTCATTCCCGCGTCTTGAACTATATCTCCTCAAAACCAAATGGCCCACAAGTTCGTTCGTTCTTGTGCTTCTCGACTGAGGAAAGTATCTTACCGCCAGAGCACATCTCATCCATCCCTGCAGCATTTAAGTTGCTCAGGGTATTAGACGGCCGTTCCATAATTTTCACACGTTTCCCCACAGATCTCACTCAACTGGTCCATTTGAGGTATATAGTACTTTCTTGCAACTTCAAGATTCTGCCTGCCGCCGTATCCAGCCTATGGAACATTCAAACTCTAGTTGTTGAGACTTCTTCACGCACACTTGAAATCAAAGCAGATATATGGAAGATGATTCAGTTGAGGCATGTGAAAACCAGTGCATCAACTGCTCTGCCACGCCCTCTCTCCAAATCAAGAAAGACTAAAGACGAAGTCTTGATGATAGGGAACCTACAAACGCTTTCAACTATATCCCCTGAGAGCTGCACGGAGGACTTGTTTGCTAGGGCTCCCAACCTGAAAGTTCTGGGCATCCGTGGTCAGTTGGCTAAACTTCTCGAGAACAAGGGCGGGAGCATGCCATTCGATGGTTTGGGGAAATTGAGCCATCTCGAAAATTTGAAGTTGTTGAATGATGTGTTTCCTCGTCCACCTTCAGAAGGGAGATTGACTAGACTTCCCCAGAGGTACAAATTCCCAACAAAGCTCAAGAAACTCACTCTCTCGGATACTTTACTCGACTGGAAGGAGATGTCGACTCTAGGAATGTTGGAAAACCTTGAGATCCTCAAATTGAAGGACAATGCATTTAAGGGACATTGGTGGCGACCAGATGATGGTGGCTTTCGTTCTCTCAAAATTCTGCATATTGGAAGGACCGATCTAGTGACCTGGCATGCTTCGGCTCATCACTTCCCCAGGCTTAGAAATCTTTTCCTTAAACACTGCACTCACCTCGAGTCACTTCCCTTGGGCTTTGCAGAAATTTCAAGTCTCCAGTTAGTGGACCTTTACTGTACAAAACCATCAGCTGCTGCTTCTGCTAGAACTATTAGGCAGAAAAAGGAAGAGATTCTAGGCAAGCAAAGCACCATATTAAAGCTCTCTATTTATCCTCCGGATCAATGATCTTCACTCGATTAAGCTCAACCTTTCACAGGTAACTGAAACTTCTGCTTGTTTGTAGCTGAATGTAGTGGTTGTTTATGCAGCAGTTAAGATATTCTTTTTTCGTTTTTCTTTGAAGCATATTTGATTTAGAGGGTGTTCCGCTATACTTTAGAAGTTATAAGCCCCTTTAAAGTCTTAGACAAGCATATCCAGAATTAACAAAATAAAGTAAAAATAAAGCTCAAAATAAGATATTGTTTGCTTGTGTCTAGTATTTGTTATATCAAATTTTTTCAAAATACACCAATAATATGCTTTTGCAATAAGATCTAGTGTCTTATAAGCACTGGCAATATCTCATAGCTTATTAGTTAACTAATTAAGCTCGACCAAATACCGTTGTAGTAGATTGATGGTTACTTGCATGCTATAAGAACATTCAAGCAACGGTTAACTGTTTTCTTCAATAATTTTGAAAATTGCTTGCTTTATTTTGGCAACTAAGGATTCAGATCAGGAAAACTACAGTTCCTTAAAAGGGAAGCAGAGATGGATGGCCGTAACAATTTTTATTTTACATTATAGCAAATGACTTTCATTCCAAGTTTAACAAGAAACCACTCTATGTCTAGAATTGGTGGGAAGTGGCAACTTCTCACTCAATAACAGGGTGGAATGTGAGTGAATATGCATCATGTACTGATTCACAAATCTCTTGTTCATCAGCACAATCCAATATCATTAAGGCTTGTTTACGCTTTATTGGCTCATTGATCTGTGCAGGTGAGGATGTCGAACAAATGAAAGTTGATGAATAAGTTCTTGACTTCTATTGGATGTTGGGAGAAATGTGTTTCGTGTTATTCAGCAATACATCGAACTTCTGCTTTGATTTGTGCTCTCTATTTGATGTTGCTTCGCTCCCATGAGCAGGCTTACTTCACTCTAAATTATTGATGAACATAAGCTACAGAGATATGTCTTGCCTTTTTCTTTTTTCTTTTTGGCTATATATTTGTTCTGAGTGTACATTTGTTCAAGCAGTGACTATTTGTTTCAGTTTAAGTGTTCAACCCATTTCTTTGGCCCTCTTTCAGGATTTACTCGGTTTAGTCATTGTGCCAATCTTACAACCTATGATGTGTGTGTATGAGACACGGAGAGAGAGAAGGGTATATTGAGGGTTAGCTATAATATAAAATAGGGGGATGATGTAAAAAAATTCATGTTATGCTTTCTGTAGTCTTTTGTGTCATGAATCACGTCATTTGGTTGCAAATATAGGTTTTGACTTTTATTTTTTATTTTTATTTTGTATTATTTTATCTGTGTAATAAAGCGTATTCTTATTTACGAGTGTTTTTTTGTTACAACTCACAACCTTCAAACTCTCTCACTTGTGAATTAGTGATTGTTTTTGCTATAATTCACATCTATATATTCCCAATTATAAATTCATGATTTTTTGCTATAATTCACGACTTCAAATAGTTTTGGTTGTGAAGTACTCTTATTTTATCATCATTCATGCCAAGTATTAAATGGGTTGTGAATTAGTGTTATGTTTTCACTATCACAACTAGGCTATGCGCAGGTTGTAAATTTCATCTCGAATTTCAGATTAGTTGTAAATTTTATACAGCAACCATACAAACTTCACAAAACTTCTGATTCCAAAGCAATCAGATGAAAACGTATTCTTTACTAAATATATTTCGACAAAAATCATGGCTAAGACCCTTGAGTAATAGATAAGATGATTGTCAATAATTGAGAAAAGTTTCCAACTTGAAAACTCGCCATCACTGGAGACGAGAAGCATGGCGATAAGGCGGTTGTTTTCTTGAGACGGCGGCGACGGAGGCAAAGGCGCTGGACTGTGGCCAAATCCTTTAGCAATGGCGACGATTTTGTAGAGAGAGAGAGTGTGAGAATGAGAGAGACAGTGAAGCATGGTGGCAAGGTTATTATTTTTTGAGATGATGGTGATTAGGGCTGTCAATTTTTGATACGGCAAGGAAGCAAGACACGAACATGCACATGAATTAGTGTCAAATCTTATCGTGTTCGTGTCCTTATTGTGCCGACACGATAATTTTATGTTGGATTCTTGTGCTTGTGTCGGGTTTGTGTAATCCATTATGCATTGTTCTAATTCTTAGTCTATTAATTATGGATTATTTGAGTATTAGTCTTTTAACTTTGAGAATTTAGACTTTCTATGGCTATCGTGTCGTGTGAAATCAGATTTTTATCCTGTTGTATTGTTATTGAAAAGTTATTGTTTCGTGTCAACTTGAAATAAATCGTGTTGCTATCATGTTCATGTTGTGCCTGTATTTGTATAAGTCGTGTCGTGTCCGTGTTTGTTCGAGAGTCCTTATCGTGTCGTGTTCGGATATGGTCTTATCGGATTGTGTCGTTATCGTGTCGACGCAATAACGGCCTGACAAGCATAATTTGCCAGGCCTAGTGGTGACGGAGGCGGAGGCACCAGACAGTGGTCAAATCCTGTAGCAGTGGCGCCGAGATGGAAAAGAGAACGAGAGAGGGAGAGTGAGAACGACAGAGTTGGGCTAGAAAAGAGAGATTAAATGGATAAAGGGCAATTTTGTGATTGTACAAAAAAATGGTTAATTTTTTTATTTTATTTTATTTTAGAGGACAGTTATTACTTATGTGATGATGAATACTGTTAGGTATTTTCTATATATACAAACTTTGCTCTTGTGTGATTGAACGAACGAAAGGTTAGTCACGCATTTGTAATGCCCTAAATTCAAATTTTCGAATTAATAATTTTTTTTAGGAAATTCGAGAATTAATTATTAAAAAGTAGGAATTTTTGGAGTTCTATTAATTAGGAAGTCGAACCACTAATTAAGGTATGTGGTAACACAAGAAAGAAGCAAAATCATCACCCCCAACACACTACACATGTCCCTCCTATTTTCTCCTTAATTATTAAATGTTTGACATCATGTTTTACACAAAAGAAACAAACCAAGTTTAACACAAATCTGTTAGGTTTTCCTGTCGTCATCTAATGACACACAGCGGAATAATAGACATGAAATAGATCTAGATTCATAATTGATCTTATGAGTTGAGCATATAATTACACAACAGTTAGAATACTTACTTGTTGTGTAGTTTGATTTCCACGTTTTGATCGAATCCGGCATCCTGCAAGTGAATCCACTACTTTCGGTATCCACGTGTATGCCAATCCGATGCAGGAACAATTCCCGGTACACAGTTCAATCAGAGAAAGCTAGGAAATCTCTGATTGAACATACGTATTATTTTAGTGACAAAAGAAATCAGTTCTCACGTTCCAAACGTTCCAGAACTGATGAATTAACTTCCGTGTCTTATTTATCTACAATAAAGAAATATATATATTAACTGCCACATGGGCCCTAGGCCCACGGACTTATAATCTTTTATCTACTTTAATTAATTAACAGTCCAACTACAATTAATTAAAGCTCAATATCCTAATCTAGTCCATATATCTTTCACCTCAAAGTCGCACCAAACTATATCTTAATCAGTGAAAATCTGCAACTAATTTACTTCGAAAAATTAAACTTGCCAACGCATTCACAATATACAAATGATTAACTTTGAGCATCACTGCTATTAACATAAAGCAATTATACTCTACCTGTTGATATATGACCTGCGGCGGCGCAGGCGTCCACGATTTCAGCGCACAGCTGCAAATCGCGGTGGTCTCTGGTGGCCTCATAAGACCGCAGACACGCGAACGCCGTCCCCATCAGACCCGTATTTACTGTCGGGTCCAAGCTCCCTTCAGCTCCTCGCCGTCTCCACGTCATCTCCACCACCTAATTTACCCACCACCATTTCATGCCTATCAAACCTCAATTCAAAATAAATAAATAAATAGAAAGTGCACAACATACACACACACTAGTACAGTATCCACAGTCCATTTACACATACACACGTTCTGTACTTTAACAAATCCCTAATTCTCTCCGTAATTGGAGAAATAATGAAATAGCTAAGGGGAAAACACCAACACGCACTAATTCGAGCAGAAACAGTGTGAAACTCCAAGAAAAAGCATAAAATACCTGATCTTTGAAGGAGATGGCGGCTCTGAGAAAAGCATCATTCGTGAGATAGAGGCCGGAATCCGTCGGATCAGGACCAGCTCTGAGCAGCTCAAACCGTTCATCCACATCATCGCGGCTGCTGCTGCTGTTGTTCTCTTTCGAAGCATACTCCACCAACCAAGACGACATTCTCTCTCTAAAACTACGGGCCACTCTCTCTCTGTCTCTCTCTCTCTCTGTTCTAGCCCTATCTTCTCGCGCTCAAAATGTCGGTATGGATATGTCGAGAAGAAATCGCGACTGTGAGCGGGGATATTTGTAGCGAGATGCCGCTGCAGTTTTGTGGGAGGCGGAGACCGTGATCGTGCGCGCGCGTGTGCAGGAAACTGATGGTGACGTGGCGCTGGGATGCTCCGCCCGGCTGCCACGACATCCATTGTGCGCCACTGACTAGTTTCAAACGAGATTTACTTACTATTTTTGTAATTTCTTATCCTTTTTTCTGATTTTTTACGGAAGTTAGATTAGTTATTTATGCGTTCCCCATAATAAAAAAATAAAATAGTGATTTATGTATAAAAAACTCGTTATTTATATTAATTCCTTTTGTAATAAAGCTACTAATTCTTTTTAAAAAATTACGAACCTTTTTCTCTCTCAAAAAAATAAAAAACGCGAAAATTATATATGGTAAAAGATTAATTGTTATCAGAAAATGATGAAAAATACATAAACAGTAACCATAATGGGAAAACATTAATTTAAAGAAAAGATAAATTTATGTAATATGTAAATACAAAATGTCCATCAATTTTACATCAAATCGGATCGACTTATTTTACTGATTTTTTATTAATTATAGAATTTGATGAATAATTTCTCCATACTACATATTTGTAAATGTGTTAAGATTTTTTGATTCTATTCTATTTATACACTAAATTTAAGAGATAAAATCTAAACTCTATCAACAAATTTGCCTTCACTATACACTAAATTTAAGAAATATTCCACATGTTTTTTTGTTTTTGTTTTTTATTCCTCTTAATATTTGTAACAACAAATTTACTATATAGACGTGCTATTCCAAATAAAAAAAATTCACATATACTTTGGGTCCGTTTGGTAGGTAAGATGAGATAGTTACTGATAGTTAAGTCAAGATAAAAAACACGGGCCGAACATAAGATAATGATCAAGATAAAATTTTATGACGTCGTTTGATAGATAAGATAGTATTTCGGATTATATTATAGATATGATGTGAAATTACGCTAATGCCCATATTGTCAATATTAATAAATTAAATATTATGTAATCATATAGAAAAGTAATTAATGGTTTAATTGTTATTTATATTTAATTAGTGATTAATTTGATTAGATTAATTATTAATTAATCAAAATTAATTGTTATGATTAGATTTTGAGTCTCTGATCTTATAAATTGATTCTCCGGCACCGCCTCCATCTCCGCCGCTAGGGCTGCTTAATCGGTCGGTTTGGTTAATAACCGAACCGAATTGTCGGTTAATCGATTAATTTTTTTATAAAATTAAAAACCGAAACCGATATAGAGTCGGTTAGGACACTAACCGATCGGTTAGTCGGTTAACCGATAACAACCGAAATAAAAAATTTAAGCTAAATTTAAAAAATATATTCATATTTAGAGGCTTTTAAAAAGCCCACTAAACACATCGTTTATACTAAAAACGTCGTTAATCCGATTTAAGAAATGCACTGACAGACCTTCTCTTTTTATAAGAGAGCTCTCACCCTTACCATCTCATCTCCAGTCGATGTGGGATGAGTGTCTCTTTTAAAGTAAAACTGTTTTTATAAGAGAGCTCTCCCCCTTACCATCTCATCTCCAATGTGGGATAAGTGTCTCTTACTACTTTAAAAAAAAAAAAAACTCACTGCTACTGCTACTGCCAGGATTCGAACTCGCATCCTCCGCGTTGCAAACCAAACGCCCCATTTACCAACTGAGCTACCAGCGTTTCTTGTTTAAATAACAAGTATTGTTAGATATATTATAATCTAGATCGGTGTTTTTCATTTTCTCGGTTATAACCGATAACCGATCGGTTATAACCGATAACCGAATTTTTTCTTACACACTAACCGGAACCGAACCGAAACCGAAAATATCGGTTATCGTTTAACCGATAATCGATTAACCAAATAAGTACCCCTAGTTGTAAGTGTGATAGCATATGAACTAAGGGATTTGGTTGCAAATTTCTAGAGGTGACCATTCGGATTTCGGTTCGGATTTTTGCCTAATCTGAACCGATCCGAAAATTCGAAATTTTCTAAAAATTAAATCCGAACCGAACTGAATTATCCGAAAATCCGAATCCGAAAATCCGAAATCCGAACTTCCAAATCCGATCCGAACCGAAAATTCGAAATTGCATAAAAAAAATCCAAAAAACCTAACAAAAATCCGAAAATCCAAAATTCGAAAATCTGAAAAATCTGAAAATTATAAAATTATTTTTCTTAATTAATATCATAAGATTGGTAGTATATAAAATATCATGTTTGAATATTTATGTAATAAGAGTGTAAATTGAAGGTC
>JAYDZE010008859.1:0-10525 GCA_034509125.1 Monilaria moniliformis
CTTACGGCTAATGTGGTGACGGTGGCTCCGATTAATCCAAAAACTACAATCCCCCATAGCTTCATGTCCTCATCTTTGTCCAGATAGCCTCTGTTTTGTTGCTGCCAGGGATCATTATCCTTGTTCCGTTTATCAGCCTCCTCTTTGCTCATTTTGTGTCGTAATTATTCGATTTGGCTTCTGGAAGATCTCAATCTATAGTAACAATTGAGGGTTTTGAAGCTCCGATTGATTCAATAGACATAATTGAAACAATTTAAAGCTTTTGCCTTTTCTATTTCAAGCACCGTCTTCAAAACTACGACCTTTCTCCTCTGTGTGTGTGGGTGATCTCTATTCTTCAATGTCTCTCCTCCCCCCCCCTCTCTCTCTGCAAGGTGCGATTTTATTAGATGAAATTGATGATGGTGTAGTTAGACATAGCAATTAGCAAAGCTGCTTGGTTCTAGCTTCTAGGCGTCTGGAAATATTCGTGATTTTACAGTTATAATTAAGTAATATTTTTTGAAGGATAATTAATCCATCGAAAAATAAATCAGATGAGTATTGATATATGATTAACTAAAGACTTGCGCGACCTTTGATATGTATTGTGTCTATGAATAAATTTACAAATATGGAATTTGGCCAACTGTAAGAGTTGCCCCTTCCCCTTGCTAACCCAGCTGTTGTAGGTTGATTGCCACTTCAGTTTCCCTTGTTTTTTTATTTTCTTTTTCTTTTTATGTTTTTATTATTATTTTCTTTTCTATTCTTGTCTTCTCTTTTTATGTTTTTTTTCCTTCTTTTACTCATAAATGAAATTTTATTTAAATATAAAAAAGATTCATAATAATAAATAAGTTATTGTTCTAATGAATAAAAGTTATTGTTCTAATGAATAAAAGTTATTGTTCTTGTAAATAAAAGTTATTGTTCTTGTGAATAAAATTTATAGTTTTATTGAATAAAATTATAGTTCTTGCGAATAAGTCATTCTTTTAATAAATAAAAGTTATTTTTTTAAGATATAAAAGTTATTCTTTTATTGAATAAAAGTTCTTTTTTTGTGAATAGAAGTTATTGTTCTCGTGAATAAAAGTTATTGTTCTTGTGAATAAAAGTTACAATTTTTTTGATTAAAAAATATGATTTTAATAAATAAAAGTTATTATTCTTGTAAAGAAAAGTTATTGTTCTTGCAAATAAAAGTTATTATTCTTATGAATGAAAGTTACTTTTCTTGTAAATAAAAATTATTATGTTAACAAATAAAAGTTATTGCTTTAATGAATAAAAATTATTGTTCCAATGAATAAAAGATATTGTTCTTTTACAAATAAAAGTTATTATTCTAATGAATAAAAATTACTATTCTAATGAATAAAAGTTATTGTTCTTGTGAATAAATGTTATTATTCTTGTAAATATGAACAAGTTATTGTTCTTGATTTTATAAAATGTGCTATTTATATTTAAGTGAATTATCATTTACTAATAAAACATCTTAAAATTTTATTTGTTATTAAAAAAAGTTTTACTTACTTAAAAAAAATATATCAAAGTCTTATTTATATGTAAGTAAAATCTAATTTATAAATTTAAGAAGAAAAAATTTATTTTTTTAAATTATTGTCCTTGTGAATAAAAGTTACTATTTTAATAATCAAAAGTTATTGTTCTTGATTTTATAAAATGTGTTATTTATATTTATGTGAATTATCACTAATAAAATCTTACAATTTTATTTTTTAATTAAAGAAAGTTTTATTATACTTTTTTTTAATTATCAAAGTCTTATATTTACATGTAAGTCATATTAAATTTACAAATAATAAAAAGTATTAGGAAAATATATATCAAAATATTATGGAAAAAAGGAAGAAAATTTTGTTGCAATGTGTTTTGAGATCTGGACCTGGGGAACAGTGCATATATCACTCAATTATTGCACCACAAGGTATTTATGTTGTTTTTTCAACACTGTTTATTTATATTGGGTAACTACTGTCATATTTTTTTTATAAAAAATACAAGTTAGTCGGTTCGGGCCAAACCCGGATCCCGGTCGAGTTTAGCCTGCGCGCACAATAAGGGTGCGCCGTGCGCGTACCAAAGCGCACCTCTTAACTAAATATAATCGAACGCCCTTCGCAAGAATCGGTTAAAGTTTGATTTATCCTTTTATTAATTCTCTTTAAAGTTAAAGTAAAAATTGAATAAATAAAAAGTTAATTTCTATGTTGATTAACTAAATATAAGTTGTGCCCACGAAAAATGCTTATAAATATGAGCAACAAATTGATCTTCGTGAACCACAAATATCTAAGTCTAACAAACCATCAAAGGTAAAGCTTAAACAAATCACTTGTGATATAGGAAGAAATTTTGGATGTCAACCCTAATTAACTTTCAAAACTAATCATTTGTGATCTTTTTTTATTTTATCTCATCATTTTAGTGTTTTAACGAAAATTATCCAATTTTAGGATAGTTGTAGAAAATTACCTAATATTTTAATTTTCGATTAAAAATATTCTGCAAAAATATTTCGAACGAAATTGCCTCTGCAGAGGTGCACAGTGCACACACCATCTGCAGATGCAGGGCAATTTCGTCGGAAAATTCTTTGCAAGACAGTTTTACTGAAAATTGAAATATTGTTTAAAAAAAAAAACCGTTTATCATAACTCGCATTTCATCTCTTATGACTATTGGATTGCCGTTATATGTATTCGCGAACGCAATACACACTAAAAATGATTAGCAAAATTTGACAAAAATCTAAAAGGGCATTCATTTATCGTAGTAGACAGTCGGATCCTAAGCTATGCGCCAACTAACTAATTTATGCTTTTAATGCCAATTCTCCATCGATTGATTCAGCAATCAACAACCGCAAATCATCATCAGGAATTCAGAAGGGTCTCCGTTAATATCATGATCACCGCCATTCCTAATGACTACTCCAAGATTTTACCATCAATTAATTCTCGCATGGTCAGCTGTATACAGTGCATGTTGATGCGCTAAAACTGTAAATTCAAATCACTCAAGTTTGAGTATAATGAAGGTTTCGAGACGGCCGGTTAATCCTGCTCGGCGCCCATCCGAAAGCGGGGCAGCATTTGCATCGCCCGCCCATTTCAGATCACGCCCTCCTCCCTACTTATCTATTGCAATCGTAACTGTGGTATTTTTCATTTTGTTTTTGATGAATTCGTGGTTTTGTGTGTAGTGTGTGCTGCTTTGTGATGTGATTAGGGTTGCAGCAATGAATTCGCTTATTCATGTGTATGCGTTCTGATAATTGATTTATTGATTTTATTTTTATTTTTATTTTTTTGTTGTTGCAGGGAGCAATCCTTCTCATTGGTTATCTGCGTCTCGGTCAAGGTCTATCACTTTCTCTTGCTCTATATATCTCTTGATTTCACTACGGACATCAAATAGTTTCAGTCACTAATTTGCAGTTTGTAGTTGCTTGTTCTTGTTTAGAAAGATAGTTCTTTCATTCTTTCTCTAGGTATGTATCTATTCATGTCATTGTATATCAATTCATGTTCAAGTATCAGAACCTCAACAAAGATCACAGTAGAAACAATGTTATCTTCAAAATCCAAAATGCCTACCTCATTTTATTTCCAGTATTCTGGTCCACGTTTTCATAATATTTTTCTTTATTTTGGGTTCTCTTTCGGTCTAGCTTTCTTGTGGTTCCGAATTGTATTATAAGCTCTTGGGATACGAGTTTATCTTTCAAGCAATAAAGCATAATGTTTTGCTTTGACTGATGATCTATGGTTGCGCTGTAGATGCGTTGGGAAGTAAACTAGCTCTCAGATGGGTTCAAGGTAACTAAATACGCTTGCTTTTTATATTAACTATATCGTTAGTTTTATTCGTCTCCTTATAACCCAGTGCAAGACTGCATGTTATTTTATACCCTAGGAGTATTGCTGCCTATTTCACATATCATAAAAATAGACAAAGCTTTTGGAATGTTAATTGACGTCACAGGGGTCTGTTTTGGTTTCTCTGAGTTGTCTTAAATCTTATTGCTTGAAAATTGAAAAGGTCACAAATTCTCATGATGCAGAAAGATATGTTTGATCATCCTCCTATCTCTCCAAGATCTTATATTACTTCTCTTCAAAATCGTCTCTCAAACTAAGAGATCATATGACTTACCTGATTGCCACAGTCGTTTTAATTTGATTAGTGCAGTTTTCTTCTCTTTGAAAACAACACCAAGAACTCAGCATCTGGTCTAGCTTAGAATTCAGGAGCAGGGGTTCGAGTTCCTCGGGTATTGCAAACTGATTGCATTTTAGATGTCAAACTTCATCAACAAAAACATTAATTTAGTGTTAGTTTTATATTCTAGCTACCATGCTGCCTGCTAAAAAGTCTTGTTCAACCTGGCACATTTCAACTGTAACTTCAAAGTCCTAAACTCATACGCATTTTACATTCCAACTGATTGATAGTGTGATGGTCAAGTAGTTACAATTTGCAGCACAAAGATATCTTAAAGTGTGTCCTTGGGGTTTATACAGAACCTCGAGAGCATTGACTTCAGCCTTTCAGCATCAAATTAACTACTTATGATATAGTGGAAGAAGATATTTCCATTAGGATATCAACTATCTAGTAGTTATCTGTACATTGAACAAAGAGAAAAACTGATGATTGATACGCTGCATCCCACTAAAAGTTCCAAGTCTCTGTTCAGGTGATGTTTCATGTAGCGGAGAAGTTCAACGTGCCATTCCAATTCTGAAAGCCGCATATGGGGATAGCTTGCACAATGTGCTGCATGTCGGTCCAGATGCTTGTTCTACTGTTTCCAGATTGTTAAGAGAGGAGGAGGCTGATGCTTGGGGCGTGGAGCCATACGATATAGAGGATGCTGATCGGAGGTGCAAGAGAATGGTGCAAAGCAGCCTCGTCCGAGTGGCTGATATAAGGTTTTTACTTCCCTACAGGGCAAAGTCATTTTCTCTTGTGATCGTGTCGGATGCACTGGATTACTTGTCTCCAAAGTATCTGAATAGGACTATTCCTGAATTAGCGAGGGTGTCATCAGACGGCCTTATCATTTTCACTGGTAAGAGAAACATCCCACGCTTTAGACTTAATCTCTTGCAAGATCCTGTTAAATTTGCTCGTTTAGTAGTGCGGCTGTACTTGTCTTAAAAGATAGAAGTCTTATCCTGCTATCTGAGTGTATATCTCCCACACAATTGCAACAAAACAATTGTAGTTATGCACTAGCTTGTGTATGCATTTGAATTCCATCAATTGTGTAAAGCTTCTTTATCTTTGTTCTGATAGTGCTACTGAACTTGTTCCTAAACTTTAACTGTGTGCATTTGTAGGATACCCGCGTAATGTCAAAGTTAAAGCTGAGAGATATGGACGTTCGGTAACTCATCTGTCTCATGCTATCATTTATGTTTTTATTTTACACAAGAGTGGATATTGGATTTTGTTCAAGGAGAGGGAAATGATCAAGTCAGAATGCAATGCAAAAAGTTCTTTTGTTTTCATTTTTGTCACCAAATACAAGACCAAATGTAGCATCATTGGTTTAAATAGAAAAAACAGAGATTTATATATGTTGTTGCTGTCAAAGACAATATTTGATGAACAATCAAATAATGATTGCAATCAGAAGATATGTCTGGTCAAACTGACCTTATAATTTTCATTTGCTTTTTTTTTTTTTTTGTTTTTGAAACCTCTCTTATCCAACAGGTTAAGTTGAGGAGCGCGAACTGGTGGGCTGAATATTTTGATCATCTGAGCTTAGAAGAGAATGAAGATATGACTATGAAGTTCGAGCAAGCTGCAGAAAGAATGTCACACATCCCACATTGCCAAATTTTCCATCTCAAGCCATATAACTGATATCGCAGTAGAAGTATGTTTTTGGAGTCTCTCCCTTAGTATCTTGATATCTCTTGTTTAATTATTTAGGGAATCTGAGTATCTGAGGGAAATAATACATAGTTATTGTAATTAGAAAGGAACCAATGTCATATTTATGTTTTGAGCATCTACAGTTATATTATCATATAACTTTGTTAGTCCATATATGCAAAATATTATAGTTGTTCCGTTTTTTCTCTTAGGTGCGCCTAATTTGGGTTAGAATATTGTACAAATTTACGATACATCTTATTGATTGTCTGAAGCTTTAAATGATCAAACATGCTCAAAATTGTTCAATTCGTGACCCGTTGAAGTAGGTAATTGATAAAGATTATACATGCTCTTAAAGCCTATTCTTTTGAGAGGCGATGCTCTCTCCGGAAAGGTACAGGTAACTTTCTTTCACAAAAACAAATATAAATAAAATATATTTCCAACATTTGTTACAGTGAAACCTGACTTCTTAAGAATGTAACATACTAATGGCTAAGAACCTTTTATAGCCAGCTTAATGGAACAGCCATGGCTGTCAAAGATATATTTTGACAAAGTACATACACGAAATTCGCATAGAAGTAATTGAGGCAAAGGCCGAAAGGGGCAGAAGCTCTTAAGACACCCAAAAAGAAAAGTGGCAATCTTTTTACCTGCAAAAGAGATCTCACCTCAAGAATGTGTAAACAATCCATCATGGGAGTGAAATGTCGTTCAAAAAAAGCATCTGGAAAAGTTGCATCATTCAATACCATAATAAACCTTGAAACTCATTACACTGATTGCCTTTTCCAATAGGGCCACATGCCACTTGATCTGATCAGTGGTGAGAATATGTTTCCTCCTTTGTTCCTAGCCTTCATCTTGTTTGATGAAGGCATAGGGTGAAGGAGAGCTTGACTATTGAAGTGCATAAATTACAACATTCATCTCTTGTAAGGGTTGAAGTGATATCTTTGAATTCTTCACCAAACGGCATTGATTCTTCCTCGAGCTTCTTCTTCAGCATCCTCCAAGTTCTCAACATATCAGCTTGAATTAAGCCGCGACACAGTGTCTCAAAAGTGAACTTCTGCGGAAGAAATCCCTTCTCAATCATCTTCACAAAATACTCACACGCTTGTCTCCATTTCCTCTTCTCACACAATCCATGAACCAAAGTCGTATAAGCATCCAAGTCAGGCCCAATTTCACTCGAAAACAGATCATTCCAAACCTGCCACAAAAGTCCCATTTTATCCAACATAATAAGCGTTCTCAACAATATATTATATGTATGCATGTTGAGAGAATACAAAGAACACTCGTTCATCTTCCTATACAACTTCTTTGCACCATCCACATCCTTCCTACCTCTATACTCCTTAAAAAAGCAATTATGTCTCCGCTGTGGGAGTAACCCGATGATGCATCAGCTCGTCCAACAGCTCCTTGGCCTCCGCCATTCTCCCACAAGACGAAAGACACTTGACAACGGAGGTATAAGTGGCCACACTCAGGCAGACACCCTTCTCCTTCATCATTGCCAGCTTGTCCAAACACAGCTGCGGATTATGTGCTCTGCTATATACGTGCAACAAAATCGAGTAATTCGTGACATCAGGCTCCAAGAACACTCTCTACTTTCCTAATAACTCTCTCGAACCTCCCCTCTGGGTGCAAACTCAAGCGCCTGCAAATCACGTTTAACAGCACGTTGTAAGTAACCACATTAGGCTCAATCTCCCTCTGCAACTGCAACATCTCCCCATGAAACCTCTCCGCCATATCAATCTTCCCCACCTTACACCACTCGTAGATTAAAACAGTATACAATTTCGCATCTGTTTCAACTCTATACTTCTCTTTACTGAAAACCTCCACAGCCACCTTCACATATCCATACTTACAGAGCTTATCCCGCAGATAACAGAAACAGAAACTAAATTGCGAATCGAAAACCTCAGCGCCAATAAAGATACTCATATCATAAAACGCACGAATTGCACTTCTTGTCAAGCCTGCAGATATTAGCCGTCTGATTAATACAAAGAAGGTCGTGAAATCCGGCTTTGAAGCGCTATTCTAGCTACCCATCTGCATGATCAACTGCCACGCGACGTCAAATTGGCGAACTCTGCACAAAATGTTGATTATAACGTTGTAGGCTGCGGTGTCTAGAGGATGAGAAGAGGATGGGGAATTGGGGCGGTCGGATTGGGTATACTTGAAGAAGGCGAGTGCAATTTTGGAGTGGTGATTCAGGGTTTGGTGGCTTCTCTCTTCCTTCTTGCTGCACACAGGCTATTGACCTTAATTCCCTTAAAAGACTAGTGTAGGTTTTCTTTATGCATGTTTCTATTTGTGTGGGTTTGAGACGTGAAATCTTAACTATTAGAACATATATATCAGAAAAAATAAATTTCCATAGACAAACAAGGAAAAGTGCTGCGAGTTTTAGAATTTATGTGGAAGAAGAAGAAGATATTGGAAGATATTGGAAGATATTGTTGTTTGGATGAAGAAGAAAGAGTGATCGTTTAATGGTTTTGAAGTTTCTTATTTTTATGTCGTTCAGGATGTTAAAAAAAAAAAAAAACAATTCTGCCCGTCCAGCGCTATGGACTAAGTTGATTTATAAGATTAAATTTTAAAATTGGGATTATAGGGGTAAAATAGAATTTTTATTATTTTTATTTTGAATATAGGACTATAGTGAGAAAAATAGTGGTTGCGCATTGAATTACCCTAAAATGAATAAGATAAGCTTATACGGCGATTTTAGTGTAAATATCATTTTTAAATCCTAAACTATATTTATTTTATTAAAAATATTTTGAATTATAAAAAATATTCGATCAAACCCCAAGCTTTTGACTCTATATCAAAAATATCCTATGTCCATGTTTTAGTCCCCAAAATTTTAACGTAACACGTCATTTTTTTTAGAGACACGTTCCTATGCGCGCGCGCATAGTGAGAACGGGTCAAACCCGGCCCGGAATCGGGTTTGACCCGATTTGATTTTTTTTAAAAAAATTATTCACTACACTAAATAGTACATACCAATAAATCTTACCAATATAATTAAAGCAGAAAGTGGTGCAGTGATTGAATGCAAAGGCACAAAGCCTTGATGTCTAGGTTTCAAAATCCAACTCTGGCAGAATTTTTTTCTTTTAATATATATATATATATATATATATTAGAAGAAAAAAAGAAAAAAATTCTACCCAGCCCATTATTTATATATATCTTATATATATCTACCTAATACATTTTGCCCAGCCCATTATTTATAAATATAATTTATACTAATCAAAAATTAAAAAAATACTTAATAGAAAATAAAATTTTAATTTTTTTTCTTTTTAAACTTAGAAATTGGATTTTACTTACATATATATATATAAAATTTATAAAATCAAATAATTTTTTTATAAAAAGCAATATCTTTTAATCACAAGAACAATAACTTTTGTTTATAACAATAATTTTTATACACAAGAATAATAATTTTTATGTATAATAATAATCACTTTTAATTACAAGAACAAAACCTTTTATTCAACACAAGTTTCACTTTTCTTTGAATTGTAGAAATATTATTTTAATTATGCAATATAATAAAAAGAGTGATTTTTTTTCATTAGAATAATAACTTTTATTCTTCATAATAAAAGATATATTTTTAGATTCAAATAATATTTTATGGAATATTAGTTAAATTCTATTATATAATAAAAAATAAATTTTTACACTATAAAATATCTATAAATTATTTCAAAGAACAAGTATAATTTTTATTTATTAAAAAAAAAATATTTATTAAAAAAATTATTTTTATTCACAAGAACAATAACTTTTATTTACGAAAATAGAAACTTTCATTTATAGAAGGGTAGCATTTATTCATAAGAATAAAAACTTTTATTCAAAAGAACAATACCTTTTATTCACAAGAACAATCACTTTTATTCACGAAAATGGTAACTTTTATTCACAAGGACAATAACTTTTATCTAAAAGAACAATAACTTTTATTAATTAAAACAATAACTTTTGTACATTAAAAAAATAACTTGTACGTATAAAAATAATAATTTTTATCCATTAGAACAATAACTTTTAATTAATTAAATTCATACGCGAATTAATTTAATTAAATTTAAAAATTCACATGTCAATTAAATTCACATATATATCATTTAAAAAAGCAAAAAGAAAAGAAAGAATGCAAATAAATAAAAAAATCGAAATCAATTTTTAATATTTGTATATCCTAATTAAATTTATATGAAAATTAAATTTATTACAATTTTAAATGTAATTAAATTAATATGTGAATTATATTTTTGAATTCACATGCTAATTAAATCCACACACACACACACACACACACACACACATATATATATATATATATATAGAGTTGCATTCAAATTATAACTCATCCTTAATATATAAATAAGACCAAATCTTGGCCATTTATTTTTCCAATCCAATGCTCCATAAATAGACACGTGGCATCCTTACAATTCAGCGAATATATCAATTTGTTTGCCTAAAGGTTATAGAAGTAATTAACACAATCTAACGCTGATTACATGACATATTTATCGGACCATAATTTTGG
>JAYDZE010008870.1:0-10523 GCA_034509125.1 Monilaria moniliformis
TATACCAACATAAATCTTAACATTTCAAATAATAATAATAATTAAAGTTTAAATCATCCAAAATCCAATATATATATGTATATGTATGTGTGTATATATATATATATATGTATATATATATTTATTTATTTATTTATTTATAAAAAAAATAAAAAATAAAAAAATAAAAAATTGAAAACCAGATCTAGGCGGCCGCCAAGGCGGAAATCGGCCGCCTAATCGCGCCTAGGCGTTCGGCCGCCTAATCCACCCGATTTGCCTGTTTGCGCCGCGGCAAGCAGCCGCCGAGCGCCTAGGCGGCCGCCTAGGCCGATTTTTACAACAGAGGTTGGATCCATACAATTATTTTTCTCTTGTAAATTTTAGGTTGTTTTGTTTCCAATTTCTATGCTCTTTTTTAATTGGGTTTTTGAGTTCTCGATAGTACAATTCATGTATTTTCAATTATTTAAAAATTGAGTCTTTATTTTTATTAGTGACGAAAACTTGTGTAAGTTTCTTTCGCTATGAATTTCATGAAAAAGTTATTATTTTTGTACATGTGTTAAAAATGACTTTTCTTAAGAATAAAGTACAACGTGTTCCAAATAAAAAATGACATTTTTTTGTGATGAGCAAAAGTGATAGCTATTTTTAATAAAATTGATTATATTAATAAAAAGTTAGTATACTATTTTTAAAAAGATTAAAAAAATAGATTGGGCCGATCGGACCCGTCCACACATCTATTGCAGATAATCAGAGAGAAAAATGTACTGTGTAGTCCATTGGAAATGGGAATTACATTAGTATAGTCTTTTTTTGTAATAATATAATAAAAGCAAAAGGAGAAAAATGTGTCGTTTTATTAAATACTTCTGCTGAACAAAATCCTTAAAATTGAGATAAATTGTACTGTGTAAATTCATATATCCTCGTGTGTTGTGGGAATACATGCTCTTTTTATACTAATAGCGTCAGACATTTCACATTGGAAGACTTGAAAAAATATTTTACAGATTATTTAGAAATATTTCTTTTGAAATCAAAAAATAAATTAGCTTAAATGAAAGAAATTAATCAATGTTGAAAAATCATATTCTTATGAACTAATTGACTATAAATACACGAAGTATATATACCAAAATTTGATTTTTAACCAAATCTACTTTTTGATAAATAATACATAGTTTTTTATTATTTTTTAAATTTGGCATTAGTTCAGATTTCATTAGCCAATAATTCGATTTTACAAAGTTCGATGCGAATTTCGAGTATATCGTTAGAAAGCTCTCGGCGAAACCTTTCTAATGGCATGTGGTTCAAAAATCCGAATTCCGACAAAAAAGGAAAAAATAGAGTTTCGTGACAACAATTTAGAAGCCATTTTCTAACCACTTTCCATGACCAAAATTCAACATCATGGGTACCTTTAGAAGGCTACAATCGAGAGTTTCCCAAAGATACATTTGAATTTTACATCGGATTCAACAGAACCGAGTTATTTGCCAACTAAATTTCTCATTCCAAAATAAATAAAGTTCATACATTCTTTTACCAAATTTTTTTTGTTAAAAACTAAAATTTGAGAATAATTCTTGTATTTACAAGCAATTAAATCTATTTTTATTATAACAAGAGACAAATTTCCAAATTCTCAAATGTAACTAATTCAATACTAATAATAATTTATAAAAAATATAATTAAAATATAAAATTACGAAAATAATTTTATAAAATTTTAAAATTGGGCCTCCCGCGCCTTAAGTGTAACTCCGTCATTGCCTGCTTGTAAAATAAATACAAATTTTTTCTTCTTTTTTGGATGTAAATTTTAAATTGTTAATAAGCACATGAAATTTCTTTTTACATTTATAGAAAATATATGGTAACTATTACCACAATTTTTGGTAATATAGAAGATATAACTTACCATAATTTTCGATTTTCATATAATCGAATCTATCACGCTCAGACCTTAATTTATGTGTTTAAAGCAGTCTTATTTAAGGATTAATATCTTGTTTGATTGATTAATATAATGAAATTCAATATGCTTACGTACTATATATATAATGATAGAATTTATTTTGTATGATGATTAATATACATAAATATAATGATCTATGCTTAAATTGCTTATGTGTAACAAAATATGTTATATTGTGGAAGTAGCAGATTATATGGGATATGGTAACTTCTATCTTCCATATTAACGAGTGATATGGTATTTAGATTCCTTTTATATTTTACTAAATTGACGTTAGGATATCCTATTTTAATGCTATTGACAATTATTTTCTTCATATTATCACGTCTTCTATAATTATCATATTCTAGTGTGTTGAATATATATATATATATATATATATATATATATAGTTGTGTTCAAATCAGAACCACTCTTTATATCCGAACTGAGACCAATTCTGGATCGTGCGATGCAACAAAATAACACACCAGATTTTATAAAAAAAAATAAGTCACACGATACCATATTAGACTGAATAAGGGCATTATCGTCTTTTGGATTGTATAGTTAGTTATGGGATATTTTTGGATATTTTCAGCGTGTATCCCCTACGATATTCGCGTGATATCTTCTCCCACAACAAAGTATTCTTGTTTTGCTATTACATGTTATGTGGTTTTTCACAATTTTACTTGTAATCAAAGATAAGATTGCGAAGAATAATATAATTTCTGTAACGAAAAATAATGTAAGAAATTTCGTCTAAAGGTATTTTTTATACTTCTAATCAAAGATAAGATTAATACGCAGTATGAAATTTTTTCATGTCGATTAACGCTACAATAGAGAATCATTATTTAACTATTTACAATTTACAATATACTGATTTTTACAATCTGATTACCATGTTATACTTTGTTCCGAATTTTAATATTTTATGTAATGACAACCCAAGAGAGATATATTGATCAAACTCATGTTATATACTGATTTATACTCTAACATATACTGAAATATAATGTTCTACGTGATGACAACCGTTTTTAGATATACTGATTTCCTCTGAAATATATACTGAGTACCATAGTGAGTAATACTAATCACAGAGACTTTGCATACTGATCTCTTTGTAATGAGATATAACGATTTCTGATGCTATACCTGATAATGATATATTGATGACAGTTTACACGTATACTGATTACCACTGTACTATATTTTAAATTTAAACATTCTATGTAATGACAACCCTATCGAGATATACTGATCACATTACAATAATATACTGATTTATACTCTAACATATATTGAATTATAATGTACTATGCGATGACAATTGTTGTTACATATACTGATTTCCTCTAAAATATATATTGATTACATAGTGAGTAATACTGATCACATAGACTTTGTATACTGATCTCCGTAATGAGATATAATTATTTCTGATGCCATACCGAATAATGATATACTGTTCACAGTTTATACGTATATTGATTCCTGCTACACTATGTACTGAATTTTAATATTTTATGTAATGACAACCCTATAAAGATATACTGATCACATTACAATAATATACTCATTTATACTCCAACATATACTGAATTATAATGTTTTATGTGATGACAACCATTGTTAGATATATTGATTTCCTCTTAAATATATCCATTACATTTGTGTTATATACTGATTTTATAAATACCTTGTTATTGTTATGTATATTTTCGAATGCGAAAATGATTTGAAACCTTTTATTGGAAATAGTTTCCAGAGTTTAGAAGATGCAATCGTATTTTATGACAACTACGCCCGCATGGTTGGTTTTGGCACCCGCAAACACGGCACCAAACGCTCAGGAAATGTAATTACATGGCAATATGTTGTGTGTAGTAGGGAAGGTAAGAAAAAGATGGATGATGCAGACGGTGTCAATGCATGCGAATGTTACATTAATAAGCATAGATGTATATCTAAGAGGTGTGAATGTAAGACAATAGTGACTTTCAAGTATGTATCAAATGGTAGTTGTGTTTCTTATACCATCAAACAATTTGTTGAGAAACATAATCATCCTATTGTGGAGTCTGGTCCTAGCGTTTCATGAAATCACTACGAAAAATTCGCGTTTTACCGGCAGACATGTGTCCTTCACTAATTACCGGCGGATTATCCGTTAGAAGATTTATCGACGGATTACTGGCCGATCTCTGGCGGATTTTGGCCCCCCATGTGTACACGCCAACATCACCGTCGGATTTAGCGGCAGATAACTGTCCGCCGGTATCACCGTCGGATACACTTTGCCGGTAAATGTATTTTCAAAAATTAAATTAATTTTACCAGCGAATACATGTCCGCCAGTAATACCGGCAGATTATGTCCCCTGGTAAAATTAATGTCAGAAATTAAATATGACTATGAAAAACTACTTTTACCGGCGGACACAATCCGCCAGTATTACCGACGGAGTTAGTCCGCTGAAAATCATCTCACACGTCTTTATCTTATTTTTCTCTCTCTCACACGTCTGATCTTATTTCTGTCTTTCTCTGACGCATTATTTTATTTCTATCACTCACACGCTATCATTTATCTCTCTCTCACATGCTCTTATTTATCTCTCTCTTCACACATGCTGCTCCCTACACCCCTCTTTCTCCCTCATATTCGTTTTGCTCTTTTCCTTCATTCAACATTTCAGATTTTTTTAAACCTCTCTCTATTTGCTTCGCGAGAGTCTATTCAAATCTGTCATTTTTAGATTTGTCGTTTTTTTTTTTTTTGTTTCAAATCTGCCATTTGGTTTTGTATTTGTAATCGCCAATGTTTCGTTTGTGCTAGGGTTGGTTATGTTCGATTCGGTTCGTGTGTGGATTTTTTGTATACTTGGATTTTGGTTTAGGCGATTTTTTCCAAATCTGTCATTGTTTTTTCAGATTAATGTTTTTTAGTCCAATAACTTGTTTTTTGCTTATTATTTCTATTTGATTGAAGAATTTTTGGCGAAGATCGAGAAGATCTAGTTAGCGGCGGCGGGAACCCTAACTACAACCCCCAAAGTTTTTCTAGCAAAGCCTAGCCTTGTCGCCGCCGGCAAATCCAGTAGAGGTGGTGGCGGCGGCAGAGCCGACGAGGACGCCGCGGTGCTCCGGTCTCAGCGAGGTCAATTACTACAAATTAATGTTTTAGTGATTTAGGAAGTAGCAAAATAATCTGTTAATTTGATAATGTGTGTGTGTGTGTGTGTATATGCTGGTGACATCGTTCCATATTATTTTGGAACAAAGCTTCTCGTGATTTAGATAATAAAATTGCTGGTTTGCAGGGGATGCGTTGACAACATCGTAGGCTAATTTGATGGATACTTGATGGTATGCTGAAATTAGGGTTATTTTGTTTTATTGTTGGCTCTAAAGACAATTGGTGTAGGTCATTCTGAATTCAAAATTTCGTTTGCCTTGTTGTTTTTCTGATGCTTATGGCTTGTGTTACAATTCTCACTTGTTTGGGATAATTATTTTTTCTTTAGCATCCATAAATTTGATGCATGACTGGATGATTTCCGTGTTTCCCAATCTTTCTTTTGAGATGGATCAAGTGAAATTTTTAACGAGTATGCTTAACTCTACCCTTGATGTGTCACATCTATGCTTATGTCTCTCTCCCTCCCTCTCAATCACTCTCTCTCTTATAGTCGAATAGGAAAATGGTGAAAATTGCCTAAAGCATAAAAAAAGGCTTTGTTAGTCTGTTGAAATTGTATCTTGTGGCAATAAAAGCGGTAGGAATATTTTCCTAATCTTTTCCTTTTAGTCTCAGTTTTCTTTTAATTCATTTAATATGTTGTTGTAAATTAGTGCCGTAACATGTTCGTTACTTTTACATGAAATGGGGTCATCTCATTTCACAGCTTCAGGAGAATGCATCTACCCCAGATCCATCTAGTTTCGAAGAAGCTATAAAATGTTGATGGTTGCCTTTTTTTTGATTTTTGTATCAAAATGTACCGAAATGATGGTTGTGGAGATGCTATGTAATAACTATAAGCTTGTTTCTTAATGTGACTATCCAATTTTTGAGAAAATGAAAGGGAAAATGCATTCTTTATATGATTTTTAGCATTCTCGTTTTGACTTTTAGCATTCTTAAAATAATAGTGGTGAATGTGATTAGCTGACAGTTAATTACCATTTTCACATCCAAACATTAATCATCACTTTCGCATCAAAACATTGAACCAAAATTTGAGATTATCGGCGAACATAATTTGTTAGTAAATGTGCCGGAAAATTTGTTTGTCATCGTTCCCGTCAAATTGTTACTAGCGAAGATTATCCACCGGTAATATTTACCAGCGGATAATATCCGCCGGTAATTATTTTCCGACGACCACTTTAACGACGTAGATAATATGGCAGGTAGCCATTTTTGCCAGTGGATTTTTGGTATCTATCGGCGGATGAATCCGCCAGTAAAATGCGTGTTTTTTTGTAGTGAATTAATCCGTAAGCTGGATGTTGTACATCAGAAATTTATTCTTGATTGTGCAAGATCACACATTGGTCCCACATTAACATATAAATTGTTGAATGAGCTAATGGGTGAACATGATGTAGTGGGTTGTACTTTGATGGAAGTAAGAATTTACTCTCGTGATATGAAAGTGTATATTGAAGAAACTGATGCTCAAATATTGTTGGATGAAATGCGTAGGAAGAAAGAAACATGTGATGGATTTAGTTATGAATTCAAGGTCAATTTTGAATAGAAGTTAAAAAGAATATTTCGGTGTGATGAATCGTCAAAAAGGAATTACCAGTTATTCGGCGATATTGTTGTGTTCGACTCAACCTATAATACGAACAGGTTACTATGTACATATATAGTTCAGATGTCAATATAATATGATTTTCAATTTGATGACTTCAATAATTCTATGTGCTGATTTTCTAGTTACTCTATGCCGAACATTATAAATATATATGCTGAACATGAATATTATATATGCTGATTTTCATTAATTCTATATGTTGATTTCCATTATGAAATATTCTGATTTTTAGGTTGCTGTATGCTGAATATAAGTATTGTATATGCTAATTAATGGATGACTACATGTTGAATACGAATATTCTATATGTTGATTATGATTTATTCTATATGTTGATTTCCATCATTCTATACGCTGATTTTTATTGTGAAGGATGACCACAATAGGCCTGTTACTTTTGCAGCTGTGCTTGTAACTAAAGAAGATTGTGACTCATTTTCATTGTTATTCACCCAGTTTGTTAAATGTATGGGTGTCGCCCCCAAAATGATCATAATCGATCAGAATTTGGGTATGAAAGCTGCCATTAAGCGGTGCTTCTAGGCACTAGGCATCGGTGGTGCATGTGGTATATCATGTTAAAGCTCTCCGACAAGTTACTAAAACACCTTCTTGGCAACAAAGATTTGAAGAATTAATTAAATTCTTGTGTTTGGTCAGAATTGATTGAGTCTGATGTATATGAGAACTCCTGGAATGATATCATGAAACGACATGGGTTAGAGAACGAAGAATGATTCAAATCAATGTATGGGCTAAGAGGGTATTGCGTCCCTGCATTTTTTAGGGACTTTCCTATGGGTTCATTGTTAATGACAACATCTGTATCCGAATATGAAAATAGTTTCTTCAAAAGGTAACTGTATACTGATTATGTTAATTATGTATTACTTATTATATGATATCTGTATATTGATTATATTATATGAGTATAATATTGATTATATTATATATGTATACTCATTATATTATATGTTAGGTTATACGGAACGTATTAATTCTGTATACTGAATATGTTATACAGAATATCTAATACTTGTATACTGAATATGTTATACAGAAATACTAAATTATCATTGGGTATATACTGATCATAATGATGAACTATGTTTTATTATAGGTACTCAAAGCCCCGATCGAACCTGTTAGAGTTTATTATGAATTTCAATCATGCCCTTGATGATCAAAAGAACCAGAACACTAAATTGAATTACATTGATTATACTATTATCCCTATCATGGCAACAAAGATGTCTATGGAGAAGCATATAGCGATAATTTACATTGATACAATGTTCAAAGAAGTTAAGTATGAAATAATAGATGGATGTTTCAGTTGTCATATTGTAGAGATATCGGTTGAGAAAAAAATGGAGACGTATAAAGTAATTGACAAATTTGATAGTACATGGAATGTTATGCATGACATGGAGAATTGTTGATATGAATGCGGTGTAAATTGTATGGAAGGGAAGGGTAGATGTGCAGCCACATAATCTTTGTGATAAAAAACGAGGATGTTATGTTGATTTCAGAAAATATTAAGGAGAGAGGTAGTTGAAGACATCATTACTCAAAGCTGTGCATTGTAGTTTGTTAAGATTAACTTTCTATCATGGCTATATACGAGATGTAAATTTCACTAAAAATACACATAATAAGGTCATCACAACCTCACCCCTTAACTATCTATTCCTTTGCATTATTATTTATCAACTATTTATGGGCCCCACAACACTTTTTACCATATTTTTTAATCGAGACAACACTTTCATCCATATCCTTTAACCATTCCTTCCCTTGCACTATTCATGTATCTCATCTTTTAATTTTTTATTCATTCTTTATTTCTAATATTTATTATATATTCTAATCAAATTATTTTTCAAATTAATAAAAAATATAAATTTCATTATAATAATAAAAATTAAAAATTACATAATTTTGATTTAATTTTCATATTCTAATAAAAATTTATATATACAATTTTTAAATAAAAGTAAGCAAAAATAAATAAATTAAAAGAATAAAATAAATGAATTTAAAGAAAAAAAAACTCCCAACAAGACAAAGAAAATATGAAAACAAAAAAAAGGAAATAAAATTAAATGAAATAAATCAAAAAATAAAGAAGAAAGCTTGAAAAAATAATTGATGGCAATAGATTTTGAATCTAACACCTATTGCTTCTATAAGAGTTTTTTACTACTAAACTAACTATTTATTTTGTAATTAAAACAACAGAAATACTTATATAATTAAAAGGAAGTGTGGTGGAAGTGCATTTCGTCTTGTAAATATTCACGCAACACATTTCGCGTTCGTCCCGTCCCATCAGAAATGACTGCAAGATGCCGTTGTTCATGCCCTAACGTTTGAGACGGAACGGGCCGCGAGATGGCAGTTGTTGATGCCATAGTATTTTGGAAATTAGTAGCAATAATATATGGCTCATTAATAAAACTTGTGGAAAAAGTAAACTATATATGAAATCTCGGACATTCAATTAAACAATTGGATACTCTGAACCCACGCTATCACGTACTACATAACATCAATACAACCGAGACTGAGACTGAGACATAAAGTAACTATGCTGTCAATTTCTCATTGGTTGTCTCCCAGCCAATTATAATCTTCAATAAACTTTTTTCGAAGAAAAATTAAAGCAGTATGTGACAGTTGCAGTTTGCTACAGGAGTTGTTTTTAAGGAATTACATATGATTTGATTTCCCTGGTCTAACTATAATATAATTCATATAATTATGTTGATGATCCATTATGCAGTGGAATGGATTTAACTTAACATGTTTTTTAGCATAAAAGTTTACAGACTACATAATTTAATTAATGACTAAACTTTAACAATTAATCAGAACATATTTTAATCACATATTCAAGAATTGGAACTTTCAAGTGGAATCAGGGCTCACCCAGGGAAACAAATTAAGTCTCATCCCTATCACGTTGTCTCTAACTAAAAACTAATTAGCACCATTTATCTCTGACCGAATGGATATACCACAACAATTAATCTTTACCGATCGAATGCATCTTTATATATCACAACAGAATTATTTAGATCAATAGTGCATATTTATTTACATTTATATATAGAGATGGATTATACTGAAATTATATTTGAATAAATCCATGAATTAGAGATGAACAATCACATTCAATTAATATGGTTGTTGATGCCTATATTGATTTATTTATCTCAGATTTATGGATTTGTTCATGCACTTTCACCACTCATGAAAAAGGATTCAAATTAATACACTTGTTATTGTTAGTATTCTTAGTACCAACCGTACCAATCAATATATCATCTTGCTAGATGCACCACCTAAATTCATGGGATTTGATTTGCACGAGCACCCTCTCATGTTTCCAGTTCATATTATTTTATCTTATTTTTTCTTTGTCTCCTCCTTGCCAAATTCTAATTTCTATCACACTCACAATGAAAAACCCATGAGCACAATTCCTCTCCACCATTCTTTCTCCAAAGTGAAACTCCACAACATATATCACCATTCTTTGCCAAAGTATATCAGCATCTTTTCTTTGTAGTTTCAAAAGCATCTTTCAATAATTCTGTACTTCGTCTGAACTTGTAGGTTCATGGTTCTCCTAAAATCTCATATATATATATATAGGAGTGATCATATCCGAACCAATTCTTAATGCAGAACTAAGAACTAATCTAGATCATCCATTTGTAAGGATTAACG
>JAYDZE010008881.1:0-10523 GCA_034509125.1 Monilaria moniliformis
CACTCAAAAGTGTGAAAGAACTCAATATAAATACATGAAACCTTAGGGAAAAGATTGTATAATTTGACTTGCATCACCTTCCTTCTACATTCAATCATTAATTAAACATAATCAACTTTAACCTTAATCCAATCGTTCTGTCCTTGCTGATGATGATGGGATAAAAAGCACTTTGCATCAAAGTCGTTTTGGGATTTGATGATGAATTTGAATAAATTCATATATAGTGGTCAAGTTATTAATTTGTACATATTTTTAGGGTAAGAAAAATACATTTCATTCCACCAAAATAGCTTATAAATAAACATGATCAAAATTTGTATTTATTCTGCAAACATTGAAAGTGGGCTCGGGATATAAAATAACTCACGGTAACATACAAAATAGATGATGATTATATTTATATTCATTACTAATAATCATATTGTACATAAAATACAATGAACATGATTTTACAAACCAAATTCAAACTCAATATGCCATAATACACATATAAATATGCAACATTCTTATTCATCAATTAGAAATCATCAGTCCATATATATGTTCGACTGAGATTGACTTTTTTATAGTATTTAAGACGACATAGGCGGAATACTTTGTTCGTTTCTAAAGAAGTTGTTGGGATCAACTCTGGTCTTCACACGAACCAATCTCCGAAAATTATTGTTGAAGTATCTGCGCCCCCAAACACTAGCCTGTTGGTAACTCGTCTCACCCTCAATATTATTCCTCCCGATATCAAGATCCCTATAGTTGACGTAGGCAGCCCTAGGAGACTTCGTCACATAACTCTCCATGTACTCATATAATCTCCTTAACCAATCAAGATGCGCCTCTGATTGATTCAGATTAGGCCATCCCACACCGTATTCGATCATGAAAACGATGCCCCTCCGATGCGGGAACGGAGTTTCCGCCTCGGAGAAAGCGTTGAACGCCCCTCCGTAGGGGCTGAACTGCAGCTCGGAACCGTCTTCTTCAACAATGAATCTCCATATCCCTCTCAGGCCTTCTAACGGAAACGGGGTGCTAACGTAATCTGACTTCCCTTTGTAATACAAGGAGCCACGTGGATTTCTGTCCAGTAAGATATCAAGGGGCTGATCCCGGAGCTCCGAGAAGAAGAGCTCCGATTCAATCCAGCTCATCTCGAGGCAGTCTTGTTCCATTAATCCGAGCTCGGGAAATTCCTTCTGCATTATCCGCAGAAGATCCCGAGCCCCGCCAAGAAACAAGGAGGTGAAGGAAGCGGCGACTGTTTTATTTCCGGTCGTCGGGGAAACGTCGGGATGCAAGAAAATCCTGATCAAGAGTTCGTCGTCTATTTTGTCGGCGACAAACTGCCAGCGATGGACTAACTCCGTTGCATTTTCCTCCAACCGTCGGGTAACGTTGAAAACCGTCACTATCTCCGGGACGGTTACCAATGATACCTTAAATTCTAGAACAATCCCGAAGCTGGTACCTCCGCCGCCTCTGATTGCCCAGAACAGATCCTCTCCCATGTTTTTCCGGTCCAGGATCTCGCCCTTGGCGTTGACTATTCTGGCGTCAATGATGTGATCGGCAGCGAGAGAATGTTTCCGGGCCATCATGCCGAACCCGCCGCCGCTGAAGTGGCCGCCGACGCCGACGGTGGGGCAGACGCCCGCCGGGAAGGCAAGAGTCCGGCTTCGCCGGGCAAGCGTGTGGTAGAGCTGGCCGAGCGTGGCGCCGGTTTGGACCCATGCGGTTTTGCCGTCGCTGGCGACGGTGACTGACCGGAAGTTGCGCATGTCGACGACGGCGAAGGGGGTTTGGGACGTGTAGGAGAGGCCTTCGAAGTCATGGCCGCCGCTTTTGGCTCTGATGGGAAGGTTGAGTTTCTTGGAGCAGTGAATGGTTGCTTGGATTTCGGATTCGTGGCGCGGCGTGATGATGAGCTCCGGCCTTTCCGGCGCGGTGGCGCCGGGGCGGAGATTTTGTGCTAGTAAGAGAGATGCGTATGTTGCATTTTGAGGGGTGTAGATTATGTCAGTGGCGGAGTTTGAGCGTTGGAATTGATCGGTTAGGCATTGGAGAAAATCGTCGTAGTTTTGATTGGGGGTAGGTGAAGAAGAGGTGGCCAGGATTAGAATGTTTGCTAGAATTACTGAAAGGAGTGTAATAATACGAGGAGACTCCATTTTTTAAGTTTCTAACGGTGGTCGAAATCTTTCTTTATATAGAAGTATTTTTTATGCGCAAGTGATTATTATTGATGAATCATCTTTGGATAAAGGATAAGAAAGGGGGGGAAATGCAACGAAAGGTAGTATCAGAAAATTCTACAGCCGCAGTGCATGCACGTCTCTTTATTAAGTCTTGCATTCCGACTAAGTTTTATCGGTTTGGGGAAAAATATTGAAAGTTAGGTTAATATGTTGATATATGCATGCATAAATATTTATTTTTATATTAACTTTGATGAGTTGATGAGTTAAGTTGTGACATGCATGTGTAAATGTTGTTTCCTAAAGTTCTTAATCTTGCATGAGTTTAATAAGTACTCATCCTTTTTTCCTTTTCTTAGAAGAAATCAACCCTTCGTTTTTCAACCCCATACAAAATAAGATTTACGTGTCAAAGTGTACTTGCTGCGAGTTTTTTCAACGTATAACATTAAAAATCAACTTGTACATGTATAGAGTAGATTAACTTGTATATCTTCTTTCTCTAAAATGTTTATGAGTGATAATTCAGTATTCCATGTCAATTCCAAGACAAATTGAGAATGGGAAGGATAAACTCTAACAATATTGATGATCTCTTTTGTCCTAAGTTGGTTATGATCTCTTTCAAATCATCCTCATCTTCACCAAAAAAAATCAATCTTGATCAATCCATAGGTTATTATGTAGATGAGTGACAAGTTTCAACTCTCAAATCCCTGTGGGCCAACTCAAACCAAAAACAAGAACAATTTTATTCATGTTATGACAATAGAGAAGAGGCATTAATTTGAGATTTCTCAAGCCTTGGGCTATATTCATATCCTAGCCCAAACTAATTACTCTGCCCTCTATTCTTAGGCCCAACAATTTATTTATTCATATTTGGTCCAACCAACCACATTTCATGTCACCGAAATCCACAAATACGTATTATTTATTGGTTTGACACCTGGTGAAAGTGACAGTTCATATTTGCATACATGTTACCTACTAATCACAATTGTTCTCAATAATCACAATTTTGCTCTTCCAATAATTTATGTGGTAGAGAGTAGACAATTTTGATCTCAATCTCTGTCATGAATTGGTAATTTAAATGCTGACAAATATCTTACAACGATGATTTTATTTATGGTTGTAATAATTTAATGGCATTTGGCGATTTAGTTATTCCAATGATGTTAAGCGGCGCAATCAATCATTAATGGCAGTCAGCGGGGCTCGCAAACAAATTTTTGCTGGAGTCCAGGCTAGCACAATTTATAACAGCCTTGTCCCCAAAACAAAATTAAACAAATAAATCAATGGGGCATCTTAACGGCTCTAACGTGGGATGACACCAAAGAAATGACCGTTGTGGGCCCTCCTAACCAAAATATAAATAACCGTTGCACCTGTCTTCATTTCCCATCCTCTCATCTCGTTCTTCCTAAACCTTCACCATACACAAAGCCACTTCTTGATTCATTTTGTTATCTGAATTTAGGTTTGATTTCTTGTTTTGTTTTTTAGTTACAATTTACACATGTGCAGTAGCTGACTCGAATTCTGACAATTTAGTTGGATATCAAGTGTTTTACTTACCAATTGAGTTGTCTTTTTGTCTTTCTTTTGTCTTTCCTATAATAATTGAGTTGCGCCTCCTCTTTTGTTTCTAGATTTTGAAGAAAGCCAACCAATCAATCGGATACAATGACTGTTGAGGTTGAATGTAGAGCTGAGGCGGCGCCGGTGGCGGTGGAACCGGCAAAGGCGGCGGCGGCGGAAGAAGTGAAGTGCGACCAGGAAGAAATCAAGCCTAAGACGGTGGAGAAAAGCTCTTCCTACAGAGAAGAGAGCAATTTCCTCTCCGATCTCAAAGATCACGAAAAGAAAGCACTGAACGAGCTCAAAACCAAGCTCGAAGAAGCCATTCTCGGAAACTCCATTTTCAAGAAGAAAGAAGCCCCCAAAAAGGCTGCAGCGGCAGCTGCGGAGGAGAAACCCGCAGAAGAAACGTGTGAAAAAGAAGCGGTAAAGAAAGAGGAATGCGGCAGCGACGAGGTACCAAAGCCCGCAGAAGTTTGCGAGGAAGAAACAGAGAAGCCCGAGCCCGTTGAGAAATGCGAGGAGACCGAAGCAGAACCAGCAGAAGCAGAAACTATTGATGAAGACATCTCGATTTGGGGAGTGCCCCTTTTGCCGAGCAAAGTCGACGAGAGCACAAACGTGGTGCTCTTGAAATTCCTACGAGCTCGCGAATTCAAAGTGAACGAGGCATTCGAGATGCTGAGAAAGACTCTCCAGTGGCGAAAGGAGTTCAGGACCGACGCCCTTCTAGAGGAGGAGTTCGAGGCCGAGCTCGCCGGCACCGCCTACATGAGCGGCGTCGACGGCGAGGGGCACCCCATCTGCTACAACATCTTCGGGGTTCTGGACGAGAAGACGGTGGCGACGGAGGAGAAGAGGGAGCAGTTCTTGAGGTGGAGAGTGCAGCTGATGGAGAAGGGAGTGCAGAAGCTCGATTTCAAGCCTGATGGTATCAACTCGTTGCTCCAGATTAATGATCTGAAAAACTCTCCCGGAGCTTCCAAGAAGGAGGTGCGCGCCGCCGTGAACAAGGCCGTCGCGCTTCTTCAAGATAATTACCCTGAATTTGTCGCCAAAAATGTGAGTTTTTTTTTTTTTTTTCATACATGGGTTTGATAATGTGTTTTTGAGGTACTAGGACTTTGGTGTGATGCTGATTCTTGGATTTGGTTTTTGGTTGCAGATTTTCATCAATGTTCCATTCTGGTATTATGCTTTTCATTCCTTGTTGTCTCCTTTCTTGACGCAAAGAACTAGGAGCAAATTAGTCTTTGCTCGCCCATCCAAGGTCACTGAAACTCTGCTCAAGTGAGTAATTTTACCTCTCTCTCTCTCTCTCTCTCTCTCTCTCTCTCTCTCTCTCTCACATCTAATAATGGCTTCTTGATTTAGGTATATTCCCGTCCAAGAAATTCCAATTCAGTATGGTGGAATGAAGAGGGAGAATGACTTCGAGTTCTCCAGCGCGGATGGTGAGGCTACAGAGGTTGTGATCAAAGCTGGATGCACTGAAACCATTGAAATCCCAACTCCAGAGGTATTACAAAGTTTATCAGTGTTTTTCTTTTTTTCTTTTTTTGCAATTTTTTGGAAAAAATGAATGGTGAATAATGGTTTGTGATTTGCAGGCTGGAACTACATATATCTGGGATGTAACAGTTCTTGGTTGGGAGGTGAACTATACAGAGGAATTCGTCCCAGCAGATGACAATTCATACACTATGATTGTCCATAAATGTAAGAAGATGAGCTCCGATGAGGAAGCAGTTCGTAATACATTCAAGAACAACGAGGTGGGGAAGATTGTCATAACTGTCCACAATTCATCTGCGAAGAAGAAGAAGTTGTTCTACAGATACAAGATCAAGAAGGCTTGCTTTTGAGTGATTGCTGCTGCTGGTTGAGACATGGATTTTGATTCTTGAGGAATTTTTACTTTTTCGTACATGGATGTTGATTCTTTATTTGATTGATTTGTTTGTAATTTCGTGGTGGAAAATTATTTTTCTGTGTACATCATCACAATTCGATTTGATTTATTGTGTTCTTGAGCTTTTGCTTAAGTCTTGGATATATTTATTGTTCACTTACCAACAAATATTACAAGTTAACAAGAAAAAGGCATTTGTTTACACTTCTGTATCCTTTTTGACAGCCCATTCCAATCTTTTGCTACCTCAAAAACTATGTTTGGTGAGATAAATTTGAATTATGCTTTTCTTGCAGGTGTATATTTTTGTTGTACGATTTGTCTTAATCAAATTTCTATGGCTCGAGTAAATTTTGTCACCCAACAAGATTTTTTCTATTCTTGAACTTTACATGCACCAAAATATTTTTGGAGTTTGAACTTTATTTGCACCAACACTGAGTAATTTTGGAGTTTGAATCTTATTTGCACCACAAGTATAAAGAAGGTGTTGTTATTCTTTCCAAATTTCTGGTGATTTTGTTGTACTAAATAATCCTTCTTGAAAGAAAACTCGAAAACATGGAAATACAAGTTCAAATATACAGCCTTGATTCAGCCAATAATAATCAAATATATTTACAGAAATTAATGATGTCAATCCCAGGCCTACGACTACGAGACACAAAATTGGCTAGCAAACCTGGAACCAAACATATATAGAGATGATGGCTAGCCTCAAACCATAACACAAATTAACAATATACCTTCGTATCAACTCCACCTTAGAGCATCATCACCAACGAAGGTTGAGCTCCTTGCAGAGCACAAACCTCAAGCCTTACGGACCACGCTTGCGCTTAGAAATCAGGCCTGCAACATCAATGTCCCCGTACTCACCAGTGACCCTGATAGGATGTTGTCACAACCATCAGCAATACAGAATCACAATAGACGAGATTTTCGCCAGTCAGTTAGTCGTGCTATACCAGTCACAGAGAATAATGTTGTACCTATTATATGACAAATAGGCATCGCCAATTGTTCCTATAACTTTATTACGTACTTTCCGCACACAAACCTGAAATAGTATATATTTGTTAAGAAATTGGTAACAAATATCTGATAGTGTCGAGTTGTAACAATATCATAATTGTCCAGACCTGAACTAAGTCCATAGGACCAGCATCCGGGTCCCTGTTACGATGGATAACAATCCCATTGTCACATTTGTTAATGAAGTGTGCGCTCCCACTGATGTCGTACATATTCGGAGGGCCTCCAATCCAATTATGCAACTAGCACAATAAGCTAAAAGGTTATTACAAGAAAAATACCAGAACCAAGTGTCAATGAGGTCTTGCAAGTTCTAACCTGTCTTGGATGAGCAACAAACCAAACATGACATGAATGATGCTGAGCAAACCGCTTCACTTTGGTCAGCATCTGACTCACGTATTCAGTCTCGGTCCTGTTCCATATCATGATGCATTAGAAGGTATGCATCACAAACGACATCAACATACCTTTCATCATTTCAGCAGTTTTTCACTATTTACTTGTTATTACAAATTTTCCTCCATAAAGGCTCTCACTGTCTTAGGGGAGAAAATATGGATTAAAAGGTGTCAGTTGAAACAGGAGTTTGATTGCAGAAGGATGATTTGGCAGGTAAGAAACTGAAAATTGAGGATGAGAAGAAAGAGGAGAAAAGAATAAGGCTAGGTGTATGAAGCATTACATCAATCAAGCAAAATGAACCATCTTTTCTTAAAGTGGAGGTCGGAGATACAATCAGTAAAGTTAAAGCCCAGAGAAGATTATATATTAGCTGTAATTCAATTAATTTATTACAGTAACATACAAGGACGAATTATCTGATGTGATAACAAGATGACTTACTGATTAGGAGGGCGTTGATGGTCCAGTTCATTGTATGGATCAATTACAAGCCCATTAACCCCATGGCGCAGAACTGCTATTCTTGCAAGTTCAAGAACCCAACTTATACTTGGAAGGCAATCGTTCTCACACCTGTTTCATCACCCATATGAACAAAGAACATAAAAGCTATGATAAGATCTTCCACTACTGAAAAGGAAACATAGGCATGAAACACTTTACCAAGAAACTATAAATCCATGCTATTTTTCACTTGTTACACAAATAACTTTATTCTAGCCACTGTTTCCCACTCCATCTCCTCCCTATTTATTCAATAAACTTTCCTCACGACTAACTAATTCAGCCACTGATGATGACCAATAATTCTGACCGAAATGAAGCTAATGACTACAGCAATAGCTGACTAATTAGTTGATTGATTTCCTGCTGGTTTTCTCTATTATGTGCATGCAAAAAATAAGAATCAGCATACAGAAGTTGCATTTCCTCAAGAATGTCCCAGTGTAATTATATGCATCTGTGTGTTTATACCCAATTATGCATTACATGCATTGAATAGATATTCGAGAAGTAGAGCAACACATGCATATGACCTAATGAAGTAACCTTATTAGAGAAAATGAATCGCTGAGCCATTTCTTTCCTTGCTCCAGTTCCTCGGTGCTCATCCTCCCGGCATGTTCCCCATACCTGTTTATCAGAAAAAACACAAACAAAAGGAAAACAGGCAGGCAGCGAATGAGAAATTGAGAATGCACAATAAATTATAAAGGAACTGAAAAGTTGTTGCATGCTGATGTAATATACTAATATGGTCTAATATGTATTCCACACAGAAAAACTAAACATGACAAATCAGTGTAAAGTGTACAAAGATGACAAGGAGAGATTGAGTTTCCCAGTTTCTATGAATGATAGAAAAGTTTGGACAGCTCATTCACATACCTAACATCGAAGAAAGGCTTTTTTATATGTTTCTCCAAGAGTTTTCTTCCATGCTCCCTAACCTGGAAATCCATAGAATCATGTCATGAGTGAGATAGATATTTAAGGTTACATGTATGAAGTTAAAAAGAAATAGAAAAAGGCAGAGCTCCCTCTCTCTCTCTCTCTCTCTCTTGTGTGTGTGTGTATCTGTGTCTACACTTGTTAAGGAAAAATACTTGCCTTTAAATTATAACATCACAACTTTGAACTCTTGAAAAAATCTATAATTTTGTCATATGGGGAGAAAGATGCTTATAACATGACAACAACCAAAAATTTCAAGTAAAAGGTTACCTTATTTTCCATCGAACATAGTGCGAATTTCCAGCCTACACTATGATTGAGATTGCATAATAGAGCATCAATCCATTCACTCTTGCCTGAATTTGGAACTCCCGTAACAATTGTCAATTCCCCAGGCACAACCTGTCTCAAAGAAGGCATTTAGAAAATAAACAGATACTTTGTAGACAAGCATAAACTACCTTGTAAACTCAACTGCATTCGGTTAACATACTTACATTGTATAATTCATTGAGGGCCCTCCATCCTGTTGAAACACCAAGCTCAAAACCAAGAGACTGATGATAGTAGTCATTAATCTCATCAAAGTAATCTCTAAAATTAAACAATCCTCTTATTGGATAAAGCTCGGCATTTTCAATGACTTCCTTCAGTGCATCAGGGCCCATATACATAAGCACCTATATTTACAAGAGAAGAAAGTAAAGAGGAAACCCTAAATGCGACCATAGCATCATTCATGAAGAGAAAATATTTAAGAATGATCAAGAAATAATAGTTGCTTGCAGAATTTTAATGTGCCAAAATTTCATAAAGAGCTTCAATTGTAATGCAGAATAAGTTTCAAATAACCCCCTTAAGAACACCAGCTTTAAGATCATAAATTTAAGTCCCATTATTGCATATATGCTTGAGATGGGATCAGTATCCAGTAGAACGAGTTAAACAAAAAAGCAGTTCATAAAGTTGCAGCAATTTAAACAGTTTATAAACTACAAATCCAAAAACCTCCAGCTTAGATTAGAGATGAGTAATATAACAGAGTCGGATTGTAAGTACACATTAGTATTTCAAACCTCATTTGCATCTTTAAAACTTTCAGTATTGTTCTTTTTTGGCCATTTGATTCTCCAGCACCTGATTCACCATAGAAACCATGATTTCATTTGCTTTTTAGAAGAGACCATAAGCATTATAACACATACAAGGGATTAACTATGAATTACCTTTCTCTTCCCAGGCGTCGCGCAAGTTCTTCTGCCAAGGCTTGACCAGGAGGATCGCCATCAGTTGCGAGAATTATGCGAGATGCCTTGAAATCAGAACAACTAAGTTGTCATATTCTGCCACTTGCATGCATAATTAAGAAAAATAACTAAATGATGACATAATGAACCTTTTCAGTATATTCTTTGCAGTTCCATAGATATTGATACTTCGTGTCCTAGCTTCAAAGAATACATACAAAGAGATTAGGAAAGGTCAGATACAAAATTCATTAAGAGACTCTTTAACACGTAATAATGCATTTACGTCCACTGCCATTGATCTAAACTGGGCACCTGAGGAAAGAAGTAACTACCTGGAGCAGTGCGAACACAACTCACAAATGGTATGAGAACAAACGGGTTGTCCTACCCATTAAACATAGCAACAAATTGACCCCCCTTGTATGCAGCACAGAATTTTGATGCAAAGGATATATACCAAATTTTTCAGTCATAACGATAGAGATCATGCAGAAAGTTCACTAAATTTGCATCAGAATGAAGGATTTAGGATGAATTTGAAAATCAAAATAGCACATTCATTACTAACCATTTGGACTGAAAGGATTCCAACCCCATGACTCTTAATTTTAATATATCTTTTTCTTTTTTTTCTGTTTCTTTTTTTTTTTTTTTTGGGGGGGGGGGGGGGGGGGGTGGTTTTTG
>JAYDZE010008892.1:0-47389 GCA_034509125.1 Monilaria moniliformis
CAACTATGTATGGTGAAGGATGATAATTATAATCGCTTCCACCACATTCTCTTTTGATATATTTTCGATATGGGATAAATGTGTGGTATAAATAGATAGAAGCAAAGCGTCGGATGTGTAAAATTTTCGATGTGGGATGAATTAATCACTTGCATCACACTCCCTTTTTAACTATATAATTATTTCTGTTACCTTAATTACAAAACAAAATGGATGGTTGATCTAGTGGTAAAAGACTCTTATAAAACCACCAACAATTTTTTTTAAGTTTTTTTCTTTATTTTATTTATTCCCATTTAATTTTGTTTATTTTATTTTCTGTTTTTGCTTATTTAAAAAAACTTGATACTCTTGTTAAAAATACATCAATTTGATTAAACATATATAAATACGTTAATCATAAAAATGTATTCTGAAAATATCAAATTTTATATGAATGTATGTAAATCATTATAATATGTAATAAATATAAGAAATAAGAAATTCACATATTTTATTAATTTAAAAAATCAATTTAATTAGAAAATGTAATAAATATAATAAATAAAAAATGAATAAAAAATTTAAAGATGAGATCCTAGAATAGTTAATGGAAGAGATGATTAAAGGATGAGGAATGCATGTCTCTTAGTTAAGGGATGAAGTAAAAAGTGATGTAGGAGCCATCAATAGTAGATAAATAGTACTCCATCCGTCCACGAAAAATAGTATCATTTTTCCATTTTGGTCCGTCCACAAAAAATAGTCTCATTCCATTTATGGAAAATTTATCACAATACAATACCCCTAAACATCAATTTATTTACCAATTATTTTATCAATTATTTTTTCTCTCTCCAATCAATTTTTCTCCATATCTCTCTTACTTTACCAATTGTGCATTAAAACCTGTGCCGTCCACCAATGAGAATATTTTTGGTGGACGAAGGGAGTATAAGATAAATAATAGTCAATGGATGGTATTGTGGATGACCTAAATCAAAAGTTTATGTCCTTGAAATTAAAAAAAAAACAATAAATATTGAATATTCGTGTATTTATAGACAATTTTTTTTTTTTTTATAAAACTATTTGTCTACTACAACAAAAATAATAATCTGTTATGCAAAATTTTTGTATTACAAATTATACTCGCAATATTTTCTTTAGTTCAGATTATATTTATACTTGACATATTGCAAATATCTCCTTTATCATACTTGCATAAATATATACTACTATTTAAATTTAGTGCTGGTCATTAGTAATTTCAACAATTCTATTGATCAGACAATGTTGGTAGGGTACCTTCGGACAACACTTTCCCCCAATTCATGAGTACGATTGTACGAATTCTGGAAATCCAACAAAACCTAATATCTGTATAATCTAATTTGCCAAATATTCATTTAGACAGCATAATCCAATTACAAATATTTTTGCACAACACAATTAATAAAATAATGAAGAAATTTTTGGTGTCTATGTCTAAATGAAAAAAACTCTTTATCTCATTACACTCTCTACTAACAAAAGTTCGATCCCTGGCCCAGCCTTGCCTCACAATGGCGGGTCTCCGGCAACAACCACCGTCCTCCGCCGCCACCCACCACTACTTCACCGCGAAGCTCCTCCTTCTCCTCACCCTCCTCCCCCTCTCCCTCGCTCTCTTCGCCTTCCTCCTCCAATGGCGGGGCGGCGGCATAGATGATCCCATCTCCCGATGGTCTTCCGACGAATCTCACAAGTTTCCCGGCATGGATTCGTCCCCTCTCGCCACCGTCGGCCACTCATCCTCCCATTCTCCCGATTGCACCACACTCTTTGGTCAGTCCGCTACCGCCTCGTTTCCGTACTTTAAGGACTGGAAGTTCAACTTTCACGCCGATCTTAAGCCCAAGGTTTTTGTTTTTTCGTTTTTGGGATTGTGATTAGGGTTGATCTGCTTGTGGGGTTTTTCGATTTTAATGTGTTTCTCTTTCTTTTGGCTTTATTTCCTTGGGATGACGGAATTCGTGTTGATTTGGAGTTTTGGGCTACCTTTTGAGTTTAGATATCGCAGAATGTCGGAACAAACTGTAATGAAAAAGAGCTACTTGTTATTCGGTTACTTCGGCATCAATATGTACTTTCGAAACATTTCTTTGATGGAATCTTGGATCACTTGTTATAACATAACATATATCTGCAATTATGCATCCTCTTCAAAACTGTTATTCGGAGTTTCTTATAAGAAGCGCGTTTAGGTGGAAGAGTCACTACAGTATACAATTTTACATGATTTAACAGTTTAATTTGTTTTCCAGGTTTTCTCACGCCATTTTAACTAGTTGAGTTAGATGTTAATTTTGTTTAACTGGAGAGGCAATGCAAGAGTTTGGGCTCGGGAAGTGATTGTTTAATTGCGATAGCAATAGTCACATTTTGTCTTGCGATTGACTTCAGTGCATTATATGTCGACAAAGTTATAGGATTCTTTGTAGTGAAACTGCATTAATGTTATGTGGTTAGATTTAGGTTGAAAATTATCGCAAAATGGAATTTTGTTTAGATGTAGTTAACCTAAATTCTTGACATTCTATAATTGATTCACGCTGTGCAATTTTTCTATCAGATCTTAGTGTTTTTAAAGTTTGAAATTATTTGCTTAATCTGTTCATGGTTTTTATATGCAGATATGTATTACAACTAGTACATCTGCTGGATTAGAGCAGATTCTGCCCTGGATGTTCTATCATAAAGTTATTGGGGTTTCAACTTTTTTCCTTTTTGTTGAAGGGAAGGCTGCGTCTCCTCAAGTGTCCAAAGTTCTTGAATCCATTGCGGTGAGTTTGTGTTCGAGTCTTTGGACCCTGCGGTCTTTGTTCTGCCCAATATACTAAAGCACATATCGTTCCTTTTCCTTCCTCATTTATTAAACTAATTTTTTTGAAATGGTCTTGGCCACTTTAACAATACTATTCAAGGAGAAGACGTGGTTGATTGACTGCTTCCTTTTGAGTGAAAGGACTGCTGGTTTTATTACTTCTATTATGTTCTATTGTCTGGAAAAACCTTGTGAGGGAAGCACTAAAAATAAATGTCGTATCCTGATTAATTTTGGGACCTGTTATTTGATTGTTGTTCAGTCTCTTGTATGTATATTGGAATAAAAGGTAGACAAAAACCAATTATTGATCCATAGTTATACTTAACCAGCATAAAAATGCTTGACAAGCTCTGTCACCACCTCTGTTAGATCTCTCATAATGATGGATATTTTTTCATGGTAATAAAAACCACTGGTAGATCTTATGTACATTTGATTGCAATCAGTTTATTAAGTTAACGAACTTGTCTGTCACTGTGTAGTTCTAAAAGCTCTTGGATTATACAGGTTTAGGTACCTAATACTAGCTATATAAGTAAGACTTTGATTGGTGCCACATGCTAGCATATGCCGAGGGAAACTTAATCAGATTATATCTAGTCTTTAAGTAGTATTAACTATGAATAGAGAGTCAGAGAGCCTAGAGCTCTTGCTTCCTTACATTCTCATAGAGTATAAACAATTTATATGAAACAATAAACAAACAATATAAAGAAAACAGAATTGCAGAGAGATGGGGCAGTTTTACACTGAGGTAATTTTACACTGTTGCCCATGTTCACTTTACAAACAAAATTAAGCTATGTTGGTTTTTTCTTTATAGAAATATACTTTCACTGCTTTCCCCCAACCATAGCAAAGTTATACATTTTTTCCCCAAAACCATTCTCTCATCTTGTTTGTCTTTCAATTATTAAACTAATGTTTTTAATTGGATTATCTTGATATAACCACTACATTAAGGACTACATAAAATAACTGCAGGATGGACCTGCTATACTGATTCTCTGCCTAAAATTGCACCATCTTGCATCATAAACATATTGCCTGGATATGTTTGCTTTCAACTTCCTTTCTTGCAAGTTGCAATCAATAAGTGTGGCCTTTTTCTGCTCTTGCAGGGTGTGAAAGTGATATACAGAACCAAAGAGCTGGAGAACCAACAAGCTAGGAGGTACACTTCAGCTTTGTGATTGCTTACGTATTTCTTGTTTGTTTGTTTGTCACATCTGTTTTATATATTCCGAGTCTGATTTATTTGTTCCTCACCTCTACTTTGCATATTTCTTATCTGGTTTCTTTATTTGTACAATACAGGCAAATAGACATAACTAAGATGTAGTAAACTAATGATTTGATAAGGCATTGTTCAGCAGCTAACTCTTCACTTTCTCTCGAAACTTCTTCTCATGTTTACATTTGGCTTTCTATATAATTATGATCCTCTTTTTTCTTGCTGCTCCAGCCGGATCTGGAATGAAACTTGGTTGTCGAGTTTCTTTTACAAGCCTTGCAACTATGAGCTTTTTGTGAAGCAATCCCTAAACATGGAAATGGCAATAGTTATGGCGAGGGTATTGATCACGACAAAATTCAGAAGAAGTTAAATATTGTTTCCTATTGAAGAATTACTTAATTTTTTGCATATTGTGTTTCCAGGATGCTGGCATGGACTGGATACTTCATCTGGATACTGATGAATTGATACATCCAGCTGGTGCCCGGGAATATTCTTTGAGACAATTGTTACTTGATGTTCCAAAGAATGTTGACATGGTTGTCTTTCCCAACTATGTAAGCAGTTTTTCTCTGTGCACGACCTATTCCTGAGACACTTAAACATATGTCTCATGTTTTCTATGTTGCACTAATATTCTTGTAGCAAGTGGCCGATTTGAATAAACCATATTAAATAAGACAAGATCAATAGCTTTGCCCTTCCTCATATTTACCATAATATGTCCTTTTCAGGAGAGCAGCATTGAACGGGATGATGTCAAGGAACCTTTCACAGAGGTAATCATGTTAACGTTATCATTGTACACCTATGAAATTAATTTTTTTTGTCTCTTGACTTGCTACTGTAGTCTGGGACTAGAAAGCAGCCACGATACTAATAATTATTCTTGTATAAGATGTTGTGTTTTCTGTATTTTTGTGGGACAAGAAATGAATCAAAAATTCATCACTCTGTTGTACTTCATATAATTCTTCTTCTTTTTTCTTCCTGTTTTTGAAAATTGACAGTTTAAGAGAGAATATTAGCGTAGACCCTCTACTATGACATTATATATTCCTTGATTTGTTGAAACTGGCTGTCTTACTTACTTTTGTTATCTGTCATTCAGGTGTCGATGTTCAAGAAAAACTATGACCATCTTACAAAAGACACTTACTTTGGCATGTATAAGGAATCAACCCGAGGCAACCCAAATTACTTTTTGACCTATGGGAATGGAAAGTCTGCAGCTAGAATACAAGATCATCTCCGCCCTAATGGTGCACACAGATGGCACAACTACATGAAAACTCCCAAGTATATTTCCCTGCTTAGCTATGACTTTATAAAGCAAACCTCTTACTCATATGTGCCTGTTTTTACATATGATCCGTTCTGCACTGCACTGCCTTTTTGTCATACTTGTGGGTGAAGAACCACGCAGCTATTCTTTTTGCTGGCTCGTAGCATATGACTGTTCTCAATGGTTGACAGTGAGATCAAATTGGAAGAGGCTGCCGTCTTACATTATACATATTCCAAGTTCTCTGACTTGACTTCTAGACGGGATCGGTGTGGATGTAAACCTACAAAGGACGACGTGAAGCGATGTTTTATGCTGGAATTTGATAGAGCTGTGAGTTTCCTTACACTTGCATGCATCCATATTGTTTTTGGGGACTCAACCATAATATATCCTTGCAGCATTCTAAGAACATCCAATTAAGAAAATATTGATAGTGTTAAAAGATTGTTGCTGTAATATCCATGAATTTTCTCTGAAATTATGCTCTTTCTTGGAAGCGTACACCTTACAACCATTGAGAAAAAGTGATGTTATAAAGAATCGCATAGATCCTTGCTACCATTATTTATATAGAAGTTTCTTTCAAGAATATAATAAAGTTTTGGTCTGTTATAAAACCCAGATGTTACGCATTTTGGTCATCCAAATAATTTTGACTCCCTAGATCTAAGTCAGAAGCTATAATTTAAAAAATATTTTCCTACATTTTGTTGTCTAGTTTAATATATTGACTAAACATTGGCCATTCTTTACAGGCTTTTATAATTGCTTCAACAGCAACTGAGGAGGAGATGCTAAACTGGTAATGAATTTTCTTAAACATACCTACCTATTTTTTCCTATTATATCTTGAAGCAAACCGGTTGGTTGGATTCACTTTGGGTTCATTTTAACAGTATTTCTTCTGACAAAAAAACTAATAGCTTCTGTAGTTTTTTAGAACAAATAAGTTGTGATAGAATGCGAACTGCTTGTGTTTCTCTCTCTTGAAACATCCATTATATCTTAATTCTGCATCAGGTACCGCGAGCATGTTGTGTGGACTGATAGGGCTCTAAATTTGAAATTGTTGAGAAAAGGAATCTTAACGCGCATCTATGCACCTATGGTAAGCCTTTTAACACGGTGCAGAGGTCTCCTAGTCCTCGACAAGACTGTCCAATTAGCATTCTAACTTGGCTTTTGTTTACTCATATTTCAGACGATCATCCAAGGGTTGAGAGAGTCTGGCATCTTCGGGTCCATCATTGCTTCTGCTCAAGGATCGCAATCAAAGGACAATTTCTTAGCATCCATTAAGAGCAGTAATTCCTCCAGGGCTTCCGCATCCATATTGCTCGATTCAAGAAAGATAGGCAGGGATAGAGTCTCTCAGTCAGCAGCTAGAAAAGCCCTAGACATAGACATCTCTTCCGATGAATCAGCCGTCCCACCATTATCTCCCCCATTAATTGATGAAGACACCCAGATTGAAGCGTGATTTCTCCTGCACGATTGCTGCTTTATTCTTTCTGTAAGATGAGGAGGGTGTAGATTACCCTTGTTGGTGTGAGGTGTATGAGTAGGGAAAGATTTGAGCAAGCATTTCAGTTGCGGAGGTTGTGTTTGGATCTGTGGCTATTCCCGATCATTACCCAAGCGGAGGTGTATATTGTATCGCAGACACAGGGGAGAGACGAGAGGGGGCGGGGCGGGGAAAGGGCTCTCACTAATTTCATGCTTCAGACGTTGACTGATGTATAGAAATGAAGTGCACTCATCACCAGATTACTCTCTCTTTTTTATTCTTTTTTCTTTTTCTTTTTTTGTGTATAGTATTGCAATTGCATATTTGCATTTTACATGGATCATATTATTTTTGGACCTCCTTTGATCTGCTTTATTCTATACCAGCTTCCTTCTTGTGCTGTGCTACTTGCTGCTATTGCTCACTTGTACAAGCACAAAGTTCACTACTACGATATCTAATCAAATATTTGGACAATTTAATAAGACCAAAATAACAACACTAATACAAAAGTACAACTAAACCAAGCTGCAAGTCTCTTAACTAATTGGATTTCAAGTCACTCCAATAAACTTAAATCAACAAAAATCTGTGTTTCTTTCTTTCTCTCTTCTATAATATGATTCTTACAATTTTTTCCCAGTATGCAACTAGCACCTGTTTCTTAAGGACCTGAGAGGGCGTCTAAGATGTTTGTCCTCAACCAAATCACCAAATCATATGTCAGTCCATAAGCATCAAAATCTTCAAAAGTCCATATTTACGAATCTAAAAGGATCAGCGCACAGCTAAAGGTATCACTGCCACAGGCTGTTGACCGTCACCAGCTAATTCCCTGTTACAGAAAGTCGGATACAACAAGGTCATAATCTACACCCTACAACATTTATATGAAATTATCGCATGGCTGGCACCTAATCTCTTACAAAACGCCATATCTTTGCTCAGAGCAATGAATGCACAACTCGACGGATATTGAATGCAGAAAGATACATAGAAAATGAGTTTGAGTACTGGAGGTGAAAGTACTGAAAGGGAGAGAGAAAAGATCTGCAGGTAGGTCACACCTTCACTTAAGAGTTAAGGGTCTCTCTCATCATAATTCAACTTACCTGAGTATTGTAGATCTAGATCTAAGAAAATAAATGTTATTTTCAGATATGTGCTTAAGCATGACTTATGAGGAGTAAAGAAGTTCTACGGATCAAGCATAAACAAAGCTACAGCTTTTATAAACTCCGAAATGCATTTGTTTGGCTATTTTCCTTATCCTAGCTCTTGATCAAGATTATGCATGCCTTTCACTCAAGGTTGTAGGAACTGATATAAACATGAGCACAAGAAAATCTATGTCCAAGAATTCCAAGCAGCCAAGTCTTTCATGGAGTGTGGATCACACACACAAACATTCCACTTTATCAAAATAATAACACTACCACCTCCACCTACAAACTAAGCCATTTTCCCACCAAGTGAAGGTTGGCGATACAGATCCCTCCTTCATGTTCTCTCAACGAACATACTCTCAGATTAAATTAGTTCACATGCAACAACATCCATCAGTTTCAGGAGAAGGGTTGGAGATGGAGGGAATACATCAACAGCATTGCTACAGAGCATGTAATATCATACATACCAAAATAAACTTGGAAGAAAAATTTGAAGAATATATTCAATCTTACCTTCTCAGCCGGATTGGCTCTTAACAAAAGGTCCATCCTGAGACAGGTTGTACATAGAACGTGTGCATCCTTAAAAAACGTTTGCATCCTCCAAAACCTCAAAAAACAACCAATGTTTGCTCACCAGAATTGCTATAAGTATTTTCTGAGTAAAATAGATAATCGGAGATTTGCACTATTGGTAAAAAGTAGTGCTGAAAATGTAACTTCCCCGAAGCAATTGCACTTTTTAAGAACTTTACAACATAATATTAACTAAGTTCCTGAAAATCTTCACATCTGATGACCATATCCATAGGAGTCGCCAAGATATCTGGAGCTCTTATATTTTGACATGTGTTGTACAGAACTTTCTCTCTTTCGGCCACCACCCCTAGAGGACCGTCCACCCCGCCTAAAATTTGGATCCCAATGCTTGGTCTCATTATCGTGGTATTCTGCATCCGGTACACCCCAAGACACATTCCTGTTGTCCCTCCAACCTCTCTCTTTTGAGCCTATAGAATTGTTATTTTCAAATGAGGTCACTCCTGTAGAATTGTTATTCGCTGGACCCCAACTCCAAGAATTATTTTCTCTTTGTCCCTGTCCCTGTCCCTGTCCCTGTCCCCATCCACATCCCCATCCGTCTTCTCTTACAACCACGGTTTTCTCATTAAAATTCCAAGACTTGCCACATCCATGATCAGCAAAGGAAGATGACCTAGTATTGTCAAGCCCCTGGGGCCAATCCCAAGACTCATTTCTACTCCCCCAAGCATTATCCTTTGAAGAACCAACAAGTTTCTGGCAACTTTGCTCCCATGGATCGTCATTTGTCAGATTTAATGTATCACCCCACCTACCCCAACCACTCTCTTCTTTTAAATTTCCAGTACCTAGCACCTGATCTCTTTCCCATTGGTTATCACTAGTGTATTGGTTTTTATAAGGCGGTGTTTGAGTGCACTCAACCTCTTCATTAATTGTATCCAGCTGTTCTATCTTCTCCGCTTCATCTGGATTAAAAACTTGGAGATCTAGATCTTCCATCAACTCACGATCTATATGGGGGTTCCAATCAATCTCATCGATGTACATGTCTGGGTCTGGCAAAGGGTTATCACAGAGAATGCCATTGATCTTGGTCCAGAATCGTTGTTTTGCATTCTCCAATGCTTCTTTACCAGCAGAACCATCCCAATTCAGCACACTAGGATAACTGTATATATACTTTTTGGATGCCAACACCTTATTCCAAGGAACTTTACAAGAATGGCAATAGTCTATTTCCCATGATGGCACCCTACTGTGAGCAAGTCCTTCGAAATGTATAATCAAGACATCAGAACATTTACAAAAAAATGTTAATGGAAAAGTTGACAGCCACGAGATTAAGATGCTACTATTATCAATATCTGTTTCCATTACTTCAAAAATCTTATGTTAGAAATGATATCTCCAACTATAGAACAAGACTTGGCAGATAAAATATTAATTGTTCAGACCTTGTTACTTGACAATAACTAGATGGAAGTGAGCTACAGAAAAAACCTGTGAAGGTAAAATGGTTTAGCACTAGCAATCTAGTGCTCAGATATGCTTATGTGATGAAATTTAAAGATGGAATGTCTTTTGTACAAGCAGCAAGCAATAGCAAATCTAGGCTGTGAAGTGCAGGTGTTTTTGCTGAATTCAAGTGAATGCAAAGAGACCTTAACTGTCCAGATATTCAGGTTATCTTGGCTTATGAACAATGTCAATAGTATAATAACTTCATTGAGTATCTATTCTGTAAGCATGCACATCATGCCAAGGGTTCTTGAAGCGCTCAGCAAGATAAAATCAATTCCAAATCAACCATTTGACTTTTGGCATCATGTTAAGCAACAAGAAGCCACATTTTTAGACAACTAATGACTGATTGAACAAACATCTATCTCAGTGCATGGATATTTGATATCTGATTATTCAAATATGGCAATTTTGAAAACTACAAAAGATATCTGCTTTTCAAAAGGGCATGCAAGAATGTGACTCTCCTGTCACTGAGAACATGAGGTATTGGTAATGCATGTAGCGCTCTTGTAACAACACTTTGAATTACTTTCAGTGCCATCTTCATTCATTCCCTTTTACATTCTCGCTTCAAGACAACACAAAGATCCACCCATTAACAACTCAGTGGAACTCCAGTATAAAACAAATGAAAATAACAATTGGGTGTATAAATTGTAATTGTCAGATGAAACAACTAAGCATCAAATAAACAACTGACACTCATTTCTTAGCGAAACCCTTTAATTAAATTCTTAAACTTGACAATTGAAGGAACACAAATCAGGAAACACGCACCGCTTAACCTTGACAAAAACCCCCAACCAAAACGGATATCTCTTTCAACTTCAATTATTGCTAGCATTTCCACGGAAAAGAAAAAGGAAAATAAAACAGCAGCAGACAAGAAACGCACACTGTAATTACGGGGAAAATAGAATTATTGGGATATAGAAACAACTAGCAATCTGATTGTTTGCCTAAATCCAAAAGCCTTGACATTTGTGGACCTATTTAATCAAAACCCAGATACACAATTACAATTGCTTTGAATTCCCTATTGATGAATCATAATTGAATAAGCATGAAAAATATAATCGGATGAAAAACGATGATTAAGAAGAAAAAGAAGCAGTTGAATACGAACCAGAAGAATATGATCTTGGGGGAGATGGAGGCGGATCTTCGTAGTCGTAGTGCCTAGGCTTCCTTCTGGGCATATATCTCCGATTCCAATTTCCCATTGATGAGACTTGAGACAGAGTATAGAATGGGGAACTCGAAAGGGAGATGGAAAATCAGTAGTAGAAGTATGGAAGTTGCTTCTAATAAATACCTTCTCAGTCGGTACAGTTAGGGTGTTAATCGGGCCAACCCTATCGGATTGTCGTACTATTCGGTTACGGGTCATTCAGGTTGTAATTTTTTCGGGTTAGAAATTCTCAACCCCAACCTTAAATTATCTGGTTTCGGGGTAATCCATCGGGTCTATCGGGCTCAAAATTATTTATGATTTTTTTACTTAATATATTAATTTTGATAATTGTATATTTATAACAAATAAATACATAAATAAATTAATGTCATTTCAATTCAAAATAATATATAGCTTTAATAGAAGTAAGAAAATAGATTTTTCCTATCAGATTATCATTTTTTTTATTTAAATCTAAACATTTTATATTAAATATTATAGCAAAATATAGAAAAGTTAGGTGATAAACATAATTTTCGAATATTTAATCAAAATGCATTTTTATGTACATTTGAAAAAAATCTTATTCTACTAACTTTTAAAAGTTGGAAAAATAATAAATTATTAAAGTTTGAAAACTTAATAACGAGAACTCGCTAATTTTTGAATCGAACATATTGGTTCAAGCTATCTTCAGAGCCAACCCTATCGGGTTGCGGACTATTGGTTTAGGGTCATTTGAGTTGAGATTTTTCAAACCTAATCCTGTCGAATTGTCTGGTTAATCGGACCAACCCACGAATTTTGGAGTAAATTGACATCCCTAGGTCCAATGTGTTAACATAAAAATCAATTTTCATATATAATGCTAATATTATTTCGCTTATGATAATGCTTCTTTTTATATATAGTAATATTTTTACGATAATTCAAAAATTGATGGTTTGAAGTGATCCCTAATTAATATGCACAGAAAAGTTTTTATATGATAATATCCAATGTGTAATATATTTAAGAACGATATTACATAAAAGTCTTTTGAACGTTTAATAAGAAAGATTACAATTGGATACCTAAATTGTTGATCTTTTAATAAAAATATTCTGGACCATATAGAATGGTTAATTATAGTTTATGGCCTGAATTTTTGAATTATTTGTAAAAATGCCTCAATTTTAAAAAAATATAAAAGATGGCCTAAAATTTCAAAAAATTTGTAAAAACAGGCTGAATTTATATTTAAAAAAATAGTATGAACGTTTGTGAAAGTTGTAAAACTGATACGAAATTTAAAAATATAAAAAGTTCATACCCGAACAACGAGGATCTATAAATTTGGAGCAAACTTGCGTGATCCCTATTCACTCAACTAAAGATCATAGTGTTCATATCGATAGCCCTCTCAAATTTGATATCGACTGAGGTGAACTGAAATTACATCATGTCTTAACAAGGGGAATATGCACTTTATGTGAGGAGCGATGAGATTTGACGGAACACTTTTTTGGCCCACATATCAAATATGTTTGGAAGAATTCACAATTTTCAGATATGTTCCAAATAACTTTTTGTAATATTTATTAAAATTTAGCCATTTTACAAATTTTCATGAAAGTTTATGTCATTATTTGATTTGTATCATTTATAATCATGTCATTTTTGTATTTCTTAAAATTTAGGATATTTTTACAAATGACTCCAAAATTCGAGTCATGAATTACAATTAATTCCTAAATATAATTAGGATCAACTATTCAAATCATACACCTTTTTAATGAAAATACATTAATTGCCAAGTAAGTACTAATCACAACATAGTTAATCATTAATTAATGGGGCATCATTTAATCTATCATGCCCTTAAACTAATTGATACCGTTAATCACTACCATTAATTTAATTATTTGAGAATTAATTTATTAAATTAATTTATAAGATAATTAATTTATTTAATTAAGATAATTAATTATTAAAAAGTATAAGTTAATTGATATAATTTATAAGATAATGTATATAAGATAAATTATAAGAAAAATTATAATTTAAAATTAAAATAATTATAATTTATAATTTATATTCATATTTTTATTAAGGGCAAAAGTGTCATTTTATATTTTATCTATGATATAATCTAATCTACCAAACACCACACTTATTTTTATCTTGATTTTTATCTTACCTACCAAACAACAACATTAAATCCTTAATTTGTTGAAACAGTAACTTTTTATCTTAAAGCACATCCTACTTTATCTATCTCGCTTTATCTCATCTAGGCTACCAAACGGACCCTAAATGTTATTTTTAAATTATAACTTGAATTTTGACTCAACAACATTTTTTTAGCTCGAATTTACATACATCATTAATGTATTTTATATTTGTCTTTACTATTTTACTTAATTGTCCGACTTTCAACCAACTAAGATAGGCCTGTAGTGCCGGAAGCTCATTTGACATCATTAAAAGCGGAGGGAGGAGGTAGAGGCAGAGGGCGGAGAGAGGTGGAGGCGGAGGGCTGTATTCAAGAGAGAGAGAGAGGTGGCGTAAAGTGAAGACCGAGTGAAGAGAGAGAGAGAGGTGGAGTAAAGTGAAGACCGAGTGAAGAGAGAGAGAGGAGAGTGAAAGGTTAATCTCGGTAATCAGTGTGAAACAGTAATTAATCGCACCCCTTTGATGCGATTATGTATCAGAGTTGGAGGAAATGAAACGCTGTCGTTTCATCAGATTTTGGAGCGGGCCGAGATAATTAAACTCGGCCCGACGGGCCCGTCTTAAATCCTATCTGCCCTATCAAACATCTAAATTACACTGATGAGCCCAGATATTTTATCTTATCAGGGCCTAAAACTCAGCTATCAAACAGGGCCTTAGTTGGTTGGAAATTTTGGCTTCCATATAAAATACACATTAGAAATCTTGATTCAAGTCAAGATATGTCAAAATTCAAATTATAATTCGAGTAGTGCTGGAATCATCGCAAAACTAACAATAATATAGAGAAATTTTATTGATCAACCACCTGGTTGACTTTCCTATAAATATGTGAAATTCGAATTTATCATTCATCAATAGGAAAAAAACTAATTTGATTAAAATTTATTTGGTGTCTCAAAAACAAGTAAAACTGAGCAAAGAAGAAGACTAGTTTTGAGTTGGAGAGTGGAGCATCTCCCTCCCAATAATATTCGACCGAATCAAGCTCCCCACCGTCGCCGCCGCCATCTTCACATCCTCCACCGGGTTCCCTTTGGCCAGCTTCTTGTACAGATAACTTTCGAACGTCATGCGCTGCACGTACTCTTTCCCGCACAGCTCCACCAGCGCCTCCAACCCTGCGTTGCTCCCGTAGAACACCCTCTGCAACACGTCCAAGAATTTGAACGTCATGAAGAACTCGTCGTCCCACTTCCGGAGATACTCTCTCCTCAAATCGCCCTCTCTGATCATCCTCCTCCCATTCTCCGACGCCCTCACGATCGCCTCGCCACACATTCTCCCGCTCTTCGCCGCGAAGTATATCCCCTCGCCGGAGCATTTGGTCACGTACCCGGCCGCGTCCCCGACTAAGGCCACCCGTCCGCGGACTCTGACTGGCCGGGGGTGCTCCGGGATGGGGTGGGCTTCCACTTTGATGACTTCCCCGCCTTCGATTTTGGGTTTCACTCGGTTTCTGATTGCGCCTTGAAGCTGTTTGATGTTTTGCTTAGATGAAATTGTGCCCGTCCCTACTGCCACGTGGTCGCATTTGGGGAAAACCCACGCGTAGAAATCGGGTGAGACGTCGCTCCCCATGTATATCTCTGCTAGGTTTTCGTAGTATTTCATTTTGGCCTCCGGCAATTTGATTCTCTCTTGAAACGCGATGGCGCAGGTGTAGTTTCCGGCGTCGATTGACTTCGCCACCTTGCTGTTGGCGCCGTCTGCTCCGATTATGACGTCGACGGCGAGGGAATTGTGGGTGTTTTTGGAGATGTAGTGGATTATGTAAGGGGAATTTTCCGATAGGGGTAGGTCTATGCTTGTCACTAGGGCTTTGATGAGGGTGGCGCCGCAGTCAGCCGCCCGGCGCCGGAGGAAATTGTCTAGCACTTCGCGGCGGACCATGGAGATGAACTCATGGGGCTTGAGTGTTTTCCCGAAATCGATGGTGAGATTTGAGGGCGAGATGATCTTCAATTGGGTGACTTTGCGGTCAATAAGGTGAGAGGGGATGGAGAATTCATCAAGCATGCACAGAGGAATGGCGCCTCCACAGGGCTTTGCTGCTTCAGGGCTGCGTTCGAAGATGAATGTCTCGATGCCGCCGGAGGCCAGAGCTTCCGCTGCAGACGACCCCGCTGGGCCACCGCCTATCACTGCAGCTCGCAGTGTTGCAGTGATGATAAAAGTGGTAGTCTTTCTGCATCTAATTGTTTGGGGCTTAAAGGTCTTGGATCTCAATTTCTGAGTGAAAGAGTGGAGGGGCTGGTTTATTGTGTTTACTGTTTGGGCTGCCATTTTGAGGAGTTATGAGTTAGGGTTTGCAAAAGTGGAAATGGAGATAGGAGAGGATATTAAGGTAGATTTCTAAAAAGGCAGGATTAATTTAATGACACTAGAGATTAGTTTAATACTAATGCTAAGTGGTATCTTCACTGCGTGCCTTACTGCCTTTTGACTTTTGAGAATCTTTGGTTTCTTCGATAGTCTGTCATTGTATTGGTAACAAAATTTGGCAGTTGATTGTAGAAATCTTTTTCACTTTTCCATTTTAAATACTTTCAGGAGGGGAGTATGAAGATTGAACACATTGATATTTTAAATACTACATAATATGATAGTATACTCAAATCCTCTTATTTGACCAGATGACAATTGATTATTGGTTTTGATCCCTGGTAGGCCTGCTTAAACGGTCGGTTCGGTTAATAACCGAACCGACAAGTCGGTTAACCGACTTCGTGGAGTCCCGATTTAATTAACCGTAACCGAAACCGAATTGCGATCGTACTAACCGATCGGTTAGTCGGGTAACCGACGAACCGAATAAGTGAATTTTTAATTCAATAAGTGTGTTATTTATTTTTATGTCTATGCTATGTGTGTTATCACTAATTCAATAACCGAATTAGTAGGTCTGTTCGATGAAATGCTCGTGCCTATCTTGTGGGACGTCGAATCAATTTCGAAACTTATTATAACTCTTTGGAAAAATTCGGAATTCTACAAGGACGTTGAGCTATTCCCTGAAAATGTTGCTTTCCTAAATTTGGTGGAGGCCTGGAGGGTGAATGCAGCTGTGAAGGTGTTTGTATGAAGTTGTAGACAATCCGTTCGATGAAATGCTTATACGAAATTTGATTTCAGTTCTAATTATAGATCCTATTTTCCCCGCTTTAATGCAACAGAAATTCATGGAGTGAGGAAGAAGAAAGGAAAATGGTGATTACAAATAACAATAGTACATCTTGTGAAACCGACAAACCAAAAATATAGAAAAGAAAAGGTTGAAAAACAGAAACAACTAAAAAGAATAAGGATAATTAGGGCTGAAATTGAAAAATAATTATAAATTAAATTGTTTCCTCAATTGCGGTTACTTCGGATAACCGACACCATTGGTATATGATAACCGGTACCGAACCGTACCCGAAAATATCGGTTATCGGTTAATCGGTTCGGTTATCGGTTAACCGATAACCGTTTAAGCAGCCCTAAATTCCCTGGTATACAGCTTCAACAATCACCAAATATAAGCTGCGTGCTTCATGCCTTTAGATAATCTTTTTGCTACTTCAATTTTGTCGGTAATTAATGCTAACCACGTGTATTTATTTAGCCCAGATGTATTTAGTGTTTCTAAACAAATAAGTCACATGATGGCATGAAATTACCGGAATCTATATCTAAGACTTACAAAGTACACTTGAAAAGTAATGTAGGGTAGGTGAATATCGCTAACAAATGGCGTGATGGCAATGTCTTGGTAAATTATCTTAGTCTCTGCCTAGAAGGTTGTCTCTGAACAATAAGCTACCACATCTGATTTTATTCTGGCTGTATCCTGTAGATGAAATATATGACGAGCCCTATGGAGCTAAATGTGAAGTATTAGCAAATACTTAATGTAGACTTAGGATATCAATTTAATACTTCAAATGTCATGCTCCATACAAACTTGTAGAATATTTGTGCTGGAAAGTTAGGTTACATAATCATTTTACTTCCAATTGATACTGTTAGTAATCTCTTGCATCTGCGAGGAACTTATTCAAAATACACTGTGCTTGGAATCACTGAGGAGAATTAGAGAATAGAGAGAAAAATATCATGTTAACCTGGAAGCAGAAGTCCAAGCTTAATAGCACGTCACATATTCTACTTCCATGGTAACACTTCAGGCCTCTTAAATCTCAATAAACCATCATCGTTTAAGTTATTAATTGGATTCGGAGTAGTTTTTTCTAGAAGAAAATTCTTGATAGAGGATTAGTAGTTCGTGAAGCTGCCCAATGTGTTTTACCTTGGACGTGATCATTATAGGAAAACTGTGAATTTAAGCACTGTCCAATTATATTTGGTAGTTTCTTGAACAAGATATTGAGCAGGTGATCTGATCATCAATGGGATTGATCTATGGACCTGTATGATAGAGGGACTGCCTGCCAATCAGCCTCAGAAATCAAAAGCTTATTTTCTTTGTGTGATATAACTTTATAGTCTTGAAAATGAGGCACTTGAATTTCGCTCTTTCCTTTGGTGTTTAGGAATTAGGACATCATATCCATATTCATTATGAAGACATATGTTCACTTTTGTTAAGGTATATTTACATCATTACACAAGCAAGCAATATATAAAAGGAATATTTAATGGCACTAGTACGTTGATTTCAGAGTATTTGGTGCCTGAAGAATCAAATTCTGATTAAAGTTACGTAAACCTCTTTTTAGAAATCAGTGCTACTTAATTATTGAACTTCTGTACAATGAATATCAGAGAGTCCTTCATATGCCCCTTTCCAATTCTTGTAACAGAATGGATATATCACTGACATGCTCCTTCATTTGTTGGTTATAAAGATATAAAATACAATAATTTACATAAAACTTAAGTAAAACACCCAAACCGAGATACTTGCTACAGTTTATTTCTCCATTGGACATGCACAAGCTGTCGTAGCAACATTAGTACCTATTTTCTGATGAAGCCCCCAAAGTTTAATGTCCTTTGATTTGATTGGACCAGGCGATCCTTTAAAGCGTGGAGATCGACGTGAGGATCCCATATGATTCCCAATCCAACTACTGCTTGTCATCTCACTATTAATAGATGATATTGGAGACAGCTTATGCTTATAAGGAGAGGTAATCTCAGAACATACATCAAAACTAAGTGTCCGTAATCTTGGTGAGCTCGTTGATCTAGCTTTTGCTTTGGCAGATTCTGTTGAGGCCATGTATGCAGGAACGATAGGAGAACCTACAAATAAAGTTTCATCTCCTGTGGAGCGCTGCTTCCTATGATGATAAGATTTTCTTGGGACATATGCAAGAGACTCTGACACATCTGCTTGATATTGCTTTTGAAAATTTCTCAGTTTGCCCCCAATTTCATCTATGTTTCTTGAATTAGCTGATAAGGTTCCATCCAAATTGCCTGGATTCTCACTTTTAGCTAGCTGGGAATCTACCCATTGTTCTAACCAATATCTCCGTCTTCCGTATACCTTGTCACGTTCTGTTTCTGCTGATCTCTGGCAATATATATTCATATGAGGATAATTCAAAAGGTGGACGCCATTACCATAATGAAAGTTGAAAATTTTGAAGCTAAAAAGAACTCACCCGTTGGTTCTAGTAGTATTCTTTAACTCTCTCTCTCTTGATAGAAGCCTCTCTTTTAGTAAGAAGCAGAGCTTTTAACTCTTCCTCGGTCAATGTACTGTCATCCCACCTCTTTTGGCTGTTGAGATCTACCTGTAGTTTCATGGAAGATTACTGATCATCAGATATTGATGGATAATGGAAACAGCCGGCATTATATATAAATTATAAACAGGACAATACGAATAGAAACAGAAATCCAAAACATGTGATTTGATATTGTCTCTTATCACGATGTTTATGCTGGCAGCCTTGATTATGAAACTCTTACTGCTTGATAAATAGTCAAATCTCTAGATTTTGTCTAGCACATTGTAAGAGAACTCACTCAGCTGACTTGGTTGGTACTCTTTCTATCCGATTAAGTTACCTGGCCACTTCCAGCCCTTGAGGATTTATCTTTATGGCGGAAACAGAAGAAAGATGAATGTGAAAGTAGGCAGAGAAGGGGGAAAGAACAAGACAATAGAAGAAGTTAAGTTGGGGTAAATCCAGGTGAGATTTACTTGAAATTTGTTTCGTTGATGTAGTTTATTATGTATGTGCCCTTTTTGTCTGAACTCATCATAATTCCTTTTCTTATTTTAGTATAAAGAAAAGAAGCTAATACATAGATGTAGATATGTTAAGGAAACTTTCCACAACTTAACCTTGATGTCCTTTTCGCTGAAATCCTGTGATTTGTAATCTTTACACTGCAACTCCTTAACTCTTTCACACCTCTTTGAGAAAACTTCTGATTGGATGTTTACTATGGACTGCAGACACTTGAGGGTGTTGATAGCTTGCTGTCTAACAGCCCAACCTCGAATAAGAGCTTGAAGCTTGACGACTCCTTTCAGTGCTCGTAGTGCTTTCCTTGCCTGGAACACCCAGCAGCAAAAGAACACGTTATACTATTACAAAATAAATTTCTTAATTAAACTATTACACAGAAATTAACAACTCCGATCGTTTCATCTATTTATTTTACTAGGCTGTTTCACTTTATGATACTTTATTAAATGGTAATGACATTGATAATGTTTTTACTCCTCTATTAGTTCTCCTAAATGTGCCACTCTGAAGACCTGCTGTGTGGAATTTCCATCCAAATAAAGGATCTCAAAAAGACTCACTAGATAACCACGAAATGCAGCTTGAACGTTGATGGCAGCCGAAGCTTCTAATGCGTTGTTGCGTTGATGAGAAAGTTTCAGAATACTGGGATGAGTGTGGCTTTCAGAAGATTCCGGATGGGCTGTTTCCCCATCGCAGGGGATCTGCCGAAGCTCAGGAGTGTCTGTTGCAACAGTTACTGGAAGAAAAGTAGTACTCTGTTCTGTGAGTTGCCATGGCAGCCTTTCTCTTGGAGAGGATGGCACTAGTTCTTTCATCTTAAGCAATCGGAAGACCCATCTCCTTCGCTTATCCTTCTTGCAGCGCACGAGAGACTGAAGCAGTTCAGGTAAATCTTCTACACAATAAAATATGAATTGAAAATTATCACTTTGGGTACCTTTTCCCTTCTTGATTGTGGCTCTGAAATGAAAAACCTCTTAATTAGACTGAACCAGGTCTTCTTCTTTTCCATCAAGTACCACTGCTGAAAATGAGAGTGTCGAAACTAATAAAGATAAAAAAAAGGACTTGGCGTAACTAAGAGTAGCAGATGACCATTGATTGGTGTAGATAGTATGTTCTTCCTTAATACGGACAACTAGAAAATAGTACTCATAAATGCATGTGCTATTGTATGATTTCTTGATAAACTTGCTTTTGTATCATGTCAATTGTAGTTGCTCCTTTTTTTTAATCTTCTATTCAATAATTTCAATCTTTTTCTACGATGAGTTTCACGTGCTGGGCATGTGGGCCTTGAATCATAAAGTGAGTTAGGGTCAGCCTGATCTGTGGAGGGAAAAATTATAGTATATCATTCATACTATAAGCAGCATCTTATGCTTTTTATGGGGTCTATTCTCCTTGTTTGCCAACTTACTTTATTATGAATTCTTTTCTGCTGTGTCCATTTTTGTGTGGAAAACACATGATCATTTTTCGCTATTACTCGTACAAAATAAGCATGATATTGAACTGTTAATCACTTGAATCATGCATGAGTTTTGAGCCTTTCTAGGGGAACTTGTCAATCTGGAGTTTATAAATATAGGTTTACCTTTCTATATTTATTTAAACACGTCAAGAATTGCATGGAGTTAGTTGTATCAGGTGGTCGGTTTGATGTTCGTTCCTGATAATACGAGGTTCTTTAGATTCGAGTCCTCACTAATATGGATGATACACAATTGGAGTCCTGAATCGGAAGCCACGCTTTTGCTCCAATAGTGGGGAGAGAGTCTTTGAAGGAAGAGAGACAGCTGTTGAGGGCCCTATTGAATGGAGTATAAGTTAATTCCAGGAAGTTGAGATTAATAATTATGAAAGTGGATCAAGTTTTCTTTGCTTCGGAAATAATTCGGTCTTCACATGTAATGATGCAGCAAGGATGAGTTCCACATTGGATGACAAAGTTACTTGAGTTAAATTGCATACATATTATTAAATCATGAGCCTGCCCTATTTTCTGACTTCTTGAATTTCATGATTATCCTTTAGCATATGTATTATTCTAAACATCAATTTTATAATGTTAAGAAATTAATTTTCCAACTTTTGGTATATATATAAAAAAAGTATAACTTGGAAAGCAGAATGTGACAGATTGAGACTTGAGCCTAAGGGGACATTGATTAGTGTGAGCATGTTCCACTCCTTCAGTTTTTGTGATATGCTGTCGGATATGGGACTTCCACTTCTTCCACTTGAACTTTTATTTAAATTTTTTGCTTGGATTTCATTTCAATTGAAATATAAGTAGAATGGGTTGTACTATTTTAGTCGTTATACTTGTCAAGGCCCATATATTAGAAATTTAAGAGGATATTTTGTTGAGAGTTTTGGGAAAATTTGAAATCATGGAGTTCAAAGAATTGGGTTTTATATTAAGTCTAAAATTTATGTATGTTTTCAAATAGAGGGAGGAGACACTTTGATCATATATGTTAAAATTAATATTAGGTCTTATTTCTGCATCCATATATTGCAGTTATTTGGTGATAGATGTGAGTCATGTGAATTGTGATCAATAATTTGGAGAAAGATGTATGTCTTTTTATATGTTAAATGAGCAACTAGAGTAAAGACTTGTATTCTAATAATAGATATTTGATTCAACACTTTCCAGTTACCCATTTTCCAAAACTTTATTCATATATCCAAAAATGGCACACTACCCTCTAGAATATAATACATATCCATGTTTGCCTAATTTTCATTAAAAACATTGGACATCCAAAATAAATAATAAAAATAAAAGCATTGGGTGGCTCAATTCTTTAACAAACCAATTATGAAAATCGTTTAGAACACGGTAGTTGGGTTAACCCCAGTTTGCATATTATCAAGACAATTTAATAAAAATATAAATACCGCGTTCAAGGTTATTAAAATTATAATAATTTATATAAATTTATTGATTTTGTATTTATCTTGGCGTCTGTACATTTGGTCTTCTTGACCTTAAAATAGAGTTCATATATAAATTTGTTATACTGTAGTTGAGATCAGTTGTAATCACGTATAAGTTCGGGTAATTGCTAAGATTGATAATTTTGAACACGACATGAATTTACACGATTCTTATCATATTGATACGATAAGGACACGATAATTCTGCTAGTGGGAGTTTGATTGTTATTTTGTATTCATTTCATTTCTATTCCTGTCCTTTTCTTTTCCTTTCTTGATTCATTTCTTTTTCTCTTAATCCTAAGACCATTTAGTAGATTGTTATAAGTTATACATGTAAAAAGATGAATCATGCTACAGAGTGATGAGTCGAATTATTGATATTAGTGTTCATTATGTTCGTGTCAGTTTCCTAATCATAATAAAAAAGGATGACATGATAACATGGTATGACACATATCTAATAAACTCAATTGGTGGTACAATGATAATACAATGATATGAACAAAAATAAATGTGTATTTATTATATAAAAAAAACATTTATGAATTAAACCTTTAATTAATCAAGTAGTGATAAATATACATAAATTGTACATATATAATTGGGTTTTTTAGGTATTTTATATTTAAAATCAATTTATAAATATTAATTAATTTATAATAAATAAATAAATTATATATTTATTCTTCTATAATAATTTAGTAAAAAATTAACTTTTTCAAATTTAGATATTTGTAGATCTAGAAAATGATTAACTTTTACATTAGATATCTACATATATATTTCCAAATCATTGAAAATCATATGTAAATTTATTATATATGAATGTAAAGAACCGACTAACATTTTGATCTATATATTTTTTTGTGGCTCTATTTGGAGGATCTATCAAACCAATTTTTCAATCATGTCTTTAAAAATATAATAGGGGTAATTTAGTAAGGAAATATTATAATTAGTAATAAAATCGATCCAATTCAATTTAAAATTTAGGAGTATTATGTATGTACAATTTATGTACATTTATCTTTTCCCCAATTAATATTTGTTTGTGTTACTTGATCTTTATCATACCACTATACACCAGATTTAATATTTGTGTAAGTACAGTTTTTTTCTTCGAAAAAACAAATAAACAAACAACTGGAGGAATTTATCAAGTTGTCTTTGTATTTCGACTTATCCTATAACTATAAGTACATAATTTGAAACAAGTGCACGAATATATTGTTAATTTTGGACTAGTTTTCATGTGCGACTAAAAAGATGGCGTGCCACATAAGAAATATTACAAAATTACAATACAGTTCAGATATAGCAAGTTTTGATGTCACTTTATTACCCCCAAAAAAAAGGTCGATTTTATCCCATCATTTGAGGCGTTTACTCGAAAATGTTCTATCATTTAAGTAATTTTCAAAAAGTACACAATGTATCATTTTCGGGTTAAAAATATCTCACAAAATTTTCTAACAATTGGGATGTTGATGTGGTAGTCGGATATACACGCTTGATTCTCTACGTGGCTTTCTTAAGCTAACATGGAATTCAGAAGATCAAAATGATATTGTTTTATTAAGATAATGATCTTTATTTTTATTTTTTTTACTTTAATTTACATCTTTTTTTCTCACCATCCATCTCTCTATCCTATGTCTCTTTTTTCTCAATTTCCCTCTATAATTTCTCTCTCTCACGCATCTTCGATAAATAGCCCCGAACCGTCGCTGTCGCTGCGACGATTTTCCACCGACGCCATTTCATCGTCTCGTTCCGGCGATCTCTCTCTCAATAGATTAACCTCACATGTTCTTATCTCTATGTCTCTCTCATCAGCGCCTACCGCTACCTCCTTCTGAGCCTGGAGACGTTTCGTCAACGACCTCTACTAGCTCCGCTTCTATATCTCTCTATCTCAATCTCTCAATCATCGATTACTCTTCAAGAAAAGACCCCAAAAAATTGTCAACACGTCTTCGATTTTAATTTATTGATTTTTGTTCGTTTCTCCAATCTGCCTAATGCCTCGCAAAGAATGCAATAAATTCGAAAGTAATTTGGCGAACCTCATAAAACAGATCAACTTCCACATATAGATGTATCACGTTTCAGGAAAAGCGGGTATTATTACTCTTGACGTGAGAATCTGATATACACCACGTGTACCAACAAGCACATAATATTTAACAAAAATATGGAACAACCATAAATTCATGTCAATTTATCCTCTCATGTCATTGAAAGAAGAGAGAGAAGAGGAGAGAGCAGAGAGAATGTAAGAGGATAGAGAGGGAAAAAAAAAAGACAAAAATAACATTTCAAACAAAAAAATGTAAAGAAAATGAAAAAGAATCTCAAATGATACTACCCCATTGTTTAGAGGCTACCACTGCTAATAAAATTCATCAGATACCGCAAACGTGAGAACACCATTGTTCAGGAACTATTTTTATAGTTTACTCTATAAAAAAAATACAAACAAATTAAATTTGAAAAGATGCCATAGTTTAACTATTTAATCGTAATTATGTATAGCTCAAGAAGTTTTTGTAAATGGTCAATAGTTGATATTTAATTATAATTATGTATAATTTGAGACATTGATGAATAATTTCGGTGTTAAACTATAATTCTCCCTTAATTAAATAACTCCTAATAAATGAACATTGGGAGATTGTAGCCTGCATCTATACATATTTAACATATGACCGTTATGGGCCGGGTATAATATCAGAACCCATAACACAAACCAGCATTTAGGGTATCTACCCAATTAGGGTTTCACGTAAATGGGCTCATAATGAGATACTAACTTAAATCATATATAAACAAAAAAACATGTTTTAAATTTCAAGCCTAAGGAATATTAATGGTATGGTTTCTTGTATTTGGTAAATCTCTAGATCTTGAAATTTCATGGGACTAAAATACCCAAGAATGTTACTGTGTGAGATTGAAAAAGCAACTCTTAGGGATGCCAATTGAGGCGATTCACTTAGTCTCAGACCAGTTCGGTCTACTCGGGCCAACCAATTATTTTTGGGTTGAATTAACATCCCTAGCTGCTCGGCAACTCTTGAAGGAAACAAAATGACATTTTACCACCTCCTAAACCGTTTCCCTAGGCTCAGGCTCAGCTCTTCTACCAAAGAATAAAGTGGGCCTAGGATGATCTTTGATGGGGCCCTTATGCTTCTCAGTTCTCACTATAAAATCTAAACAAACGACTAGTTGTAAATATGATTTCACTTTCTCCTAATCTCATCTGTGGCCCCTAAATAGGAGGCCTTCACAATCTTGACTATGCTTTATTTGGTCTCTTCCACCAAAGTTCTTTTGACCACTAATCTGGAATTTGACACTTGGTTTTACTATTTAGAAGTTAAAGCCCAAATACAGTTGTCAATTTTATGGATCTTATGTGGAAAGGAATTTTGAACAAGGCCCACTACTTAGACAACCAAACACTCGCCCCAACTCCGAAGCCAACATCACTTTCACTCTTTTATTTGCAAACATATACTTTCTATGTTAGTCTATATAAGAAAAGTTTACATGTGACAATGATCAATCCATTATGGGACACAAGATTCCATTGTCACTGTTAAGCTCCTGTCACTAATAAAACGGGGTACTATTGGTTGGCCTTGTTATTCTTTGCATATGTGGTTAGATAGATGTCACTTGTCCCATTCAATAATCAATAAATTGATGATTATTTACGAAATTATTTGGTTAGGAGATGTAACGAAAATAAAAATAAAAACAAAAATGAGTGGCACCAGAAATTTTAAGTTAATATTGTTTATATTCAAGAATATTGAGTTTCCTAGTTGAATTAGACAAGTCCAAAAGTAGTAAATCATAATATACTAAAGGGGAAGATATTGTCACGATTCTATTCATATTTATCAATTTTCAAATTTTCTGAATTTATAGAGAAATGGGTACTAAGAAATATTGCTGAATTTGTAATTTTGTACTTATGTATATATTGTCCCAATATGAAACTCTATATGTCTATAGTGAAAAATAGAGTTTCACATGGAGTGCTACATTTTTCTTATTCAATTAGTCTGAGATCCTTTTGGCACATAATTTCTATGTAAAAAGTGAACAAAAGATTATAATGTAAATCATTTTCTATAAGTCTAATTGTAATTGTTTTCTACATGGTTCCTTTTTAGTTTACTTTAGGGAAATAGGTCAATTCCTAAGTTGGTTTCACCATTTTTGCAATCATTTCTAAGCTAATCCCATTTCAATAACAAATCTTTTAATTGCAATAATTTATATATATGGATGTAATAAAGTTTAAAATAACAAAAAAAAAAAAAACCACAAAATAGTATTAGGACACGAGCCAATAAATTGAAAAACTCTCAAGTCTCAACCGACAGAAAAAGAAAATATTGCAATAAAACCCCAATTAAAGTCCTAGGACCGCAAATGGGCCCATTCAGAGGGGCCTAAATGCAATTAAAAACATACGTCACTTTTCAAAGATTTCAAATTGAGATAAGTGAATTCTGAGAAATGTATTTTTATGTTCTATTTTCTTTTCAAAATACAACGCATAATTTGCAAAGTTCAATTTAAACTTCCAAATAATATGATTTTATGGTTTTAGGTTAATTGCCAAATAATTTACAAATTTTAACTAATTCTGCAATTTTAGCTTAGTTTTTGAAATGTTGCAATAATGATGACCCCATTTCAATTTGTCGCAAAATTAATACTATATAGTTTTATCATGTTCAATACGTCAACTACAATACAAAATTTTGCAACAAATTGAATGATGGTGACATTATTACAAAATTTTAAAAGTTAAAATTACAAAATGAATGAAATTTCGTACACAACATGTCCAAGCAACGCTCCCGTATCAAACAACACAATCTCCTCAAACTAGGCAATCGAAGATCGATCTGATAACCACAAATAACAAGAAAAAAGAAAACTCACAAAGACATACCAATAACTAAACCAAAGCCCTAAACTGTACCAGTCGACAGTTTTCTATATATTAGATACAGTTGTGCCAGTCGGCAGCAACAAGATAAATTAAAAGCAAAGAAGATCTAGTCAATTAATCAGAGCAATGCCTAAAATCGAGGCATTGTCATACCTGATACGAATAGACTTGCTAATTTAAGGAGATGGAGACGGCGGCGACGAGACAATAATTTTTGAGAATTTAAATGCGTGATAACCCAGAAACAGCAAGGAGAAAACCTAGTAAACATACAATAATTGAACCAAAGCCCGAAACTGCACTGTTAAATAAGTCAATTCGATAGAGTGATGCCTAGGATCAAGATACCGTCAACATAGATTTGGATCTGTCGTTGTCTTCCAATCTAGATCTAGATCTAGATCTACGTATAGAATCATGTTGGAAAGATGACCGCTACACTCGTTTCTCTCTCAATTGTTGATATCCGAGTATTACTCCACTGTGATTTTAAGTGGACAAATCCATTCTTCAAAAAAGAACTGCCGCCATAGCCTCCGGATCTGTCGTCGCCGCATCTGAATCTGCCGTTGCCGCTTCTGGATCTGGTAATACCCCATGAGTATTATTAATTGGAGTGAAAATGAAAAAAAAAAAAAAAAAAAAAAACTGCCTGAATTTTTTTTTTTTTTTGCCCATAAAAAATTATCATTCATACAAAATATATGAAAAGAAAGAAAAAATAATAAAAATATATGTTTTCATCATTTTCTATAAAAGAGAGTGAAAAAAGATAATTTATGATAAGGCAAAAAAGTAAATATCTACGGTATTTCAAACATATGGCGTCAAAAATTACATCATAGCATTTCAAAAATAACATATAAAAAATGATATGCATGCTTATAAATTATTTAGTATCTGTCAATATCTGATAATATTAAATCCAACTATCTCTATCTATACACAAAAATCTATGACAGCAGAATTTGGTCCCAATTACGTTACGTTGCCAAGAAAACTAAGTACTTCTTCTATACATTTCCAACTAAATAAGACACGAAAAAGTGATAATTAAAATATTCGAATTAATAAAATGCATGGCTTATAAAAATCTGTGTTTGAAATTTGGTCCTTTTATAATACCGTAATTCCTATTGCTATATATAATGGATGTTGCAATCATGAATAAATTGCAGATGAATACTGTCTTTTTTCATTTAAAACTCTTTCACAAGATTTTAAACTAAACCCTAGATACGATCAGATTGAGTCCAATTTAATCTATGTGTGGCGTATATATTTTATTATTATTTTAAAACATTAATAATATTCCAATTTGAAACTTTTGACAACAGTTACTCCCCCTCTCCTAGTAGGACATCCTCAAAAAGATTGGATCATTCGACTAAATAGATACAGAACAAAATAGATAACGAAATCACAATTGTATGAGCACAATAATTAAAGGATATACTCACATATAAACTAAGTAATATGTCCAATAACGTAGATTCAGTTGGTAAACTAGATCATACAAAAATAAAAATAAAAAAAATATGTAACTCAAGTTGAGAACTTGAGACTATTTAGTGAGTACTTTAGTGGTCCATTGTGTGAATATATTTTGTTATGAATTATTTATATTGACTATTTCAGTCTAAATAGAGTCTACAATTTTGCCATAATTTCACTTACCAATAATATATTATTGCTTTATGGGAGTCCAGTTGTACGTATATGATCCATAGTTTATAGTCCATGATTACTTGAGGATCTATAGTTAAGATTTTGAATTAGGGTTTAATACTTTAATATTTACAAATATATTCGTGGCATTAAATCTATGCAGTCATGTGTAGGGAAGCATAATTAATATACTTTTATGCCTGATTTTTGATCGACTTATGAAAAATGGTCTTATTTTTATAATATATTAAAAGGAATCAGACATTTAAACAATATACAAATATGGCAAATGACAATATTTTTAGTAGTCTAGTTCCTAACATTTTATGGGCCATAGGCGAAATAAAAAATAAATAGTAATAATTTATTTAATTATATGAAATTTGTATATAAGTTTCTTTGTAGTCAAGCAAATAAAAAGTAATAGAAGTACATAGCATACATTTTTGGAGAGGGCACTTCCAGCCTTAGGGCATCTCCAGTAGTAAGGAACTGTCCCGTCTCAGTCGGACGGGGCGGTGGCAGGCCGCGCTGCAGGAGGACGGGCGGGACGGGCGTCGTGAGGCGGAGGAAAATAGGGCGGGCTTCCCGCCACGCACCTCTCGCTTCCGTGTCCAATGAGAATGGCGCATGTCGCTCACTCCCCTGCGAGTGGTCGAGTTTTAGGCAATTTCTAATAATTTTTTATTTAATTTGAAAAATTCAAAATTTTTAAAAAAATAAAGATCATTTTTAATTAAAAAAACAAAAATTTATTTAATTAAAATCAAAAATCATTTTTTTGTGGCAATTTTTAACTATAGTGAATGATCATATTTATAATCACTTCCAACACACTCTCTTTTGATATTTTGTATCTTGTAAATATCAAATTTTATGATTGTATGTTTATCATTATAATATGTAATAAATATAAAAAATAAGAAGTTCACATATTTTATTAATTTGAAAATTTAATTTAATTAGAACATGTAATAAATATGAAAAATAAGAAATGAATAATTTTTTTAAAAATGGGATCCATGAATAGTGTAAGAGAAGTGATGGTTAATGGATGAGTATTGCATGTGCTATCTCTTAGTTAATGGATGAAATGAACAATGTTGTGGAACTCATGAATAGTGTAAGAGAAGGGATAGTTAAAAGACGCTATTGTGAATGACCTTAACCCCTAACTCCTAAGCTGTCGCGCCTCTTGCCTATGCACAAGATCGGGCCTGATTTCTGGCGGTCCAATCTCATTTCTTCAAGTGCCAAATTTTTTAGGCATATGCCACATTTGCTACTTTTTTAGAGTTGGGCATTATTTTTTTTTTTTACATATTTCAAAGATATGATCAAAAGTGAAGCCTCGAAAATGCAATTGACCCAATCATATATATACATATATGTGGTATGTGCATGCACGTGGACAGGTGGAATAGGAAGATCAACTTCCACCTCTTTCAAGTTTTTTAGAAAAAGGAGGTATTTTTTGAAGCAACACCTTGTAGACTTGGAGCACTCATTGTTGAATTCGATTCGTGAAAGTGAAAGGGAAGACCAATAAATGAACATATTTGCCTTTTATCTTTTTAATATTAAATGGGAAAGGGCTATTTTTTTTTCCAATCTGGACTATATTCAGACATAAACCTAATTCCTTTTTTTAAGATTAGACGCAACAAATTCATGTCCCTTTTTTGGTACTTAGAAGAATTAGGTAAAACTGTCCAACTTCTTTATGACAAGTCATTCACCATATATAGTAAAAATCCATATTCGAGAAGGTTTTTTTTTCATTAATTAGTTTAGTTCCCACTATATGACAAGTAGATAAGGGATTGAAGTAATAAGCATCCAATGGAAGAAGCAACAATTATATATTTATATATATTCTCTCTACAAGACCACCACTAGGTCGATAATGAGATTATTTAGACGCCCCACGATTACTTTGGAAAATTTTTAAATAATAGAAAATATAACCTATCTTACAAATGTGTAATCAATATTTTGAAATTTCCAAATGTGAAATGATACATAATTTGATATATGAATAGTGGACACAACTATTGATATATGCATTGGTGGACACACTAAGGACTAAAACGGGCTTAAGTCCCTACTAAGTTAATTTTTTTTTTTTTTTTTGTATAATGTTGTCGAAATTTTTATATTTTATGTGAATTATTGTATAAAAGCCCATATTGTCATAACAAAATGTGAAAAAATTATTGTCTCAAGAATTTGAACTCGAAATTTAGAATATATAATTTCTATCAAAACAAATTTTTGCGTCCGCTCCTGGATATATGGCATGCGAATAGAGAATTAGGATTGGACTAGCAGTATCAAGTAATTTTGTGGGCATGTAATATTTTCATTTTTTTCTTCTTCTAATGACGTGTATAATTTTAAACCACCAACTCTCTCCCCTGAAGAAAATAAAAAAGAGGAAAAGACAATTGTAGCATGGTGACTTGGTGAGGTAGGCATTTAGACGAAGGGATAGTCTAAGTGCATGAGATTTTAAATTACGATCAACTGATACCAGGATACAAAAATTAATGAACTATATATCATCAACTACCAATACCATAAATCAATTAATTTTGATTAAATCTATTGGCAAGAATACACAGTAGATTGTGAGCACATGGCGTCATGGAATCTATATCACAGATTCACATGCCTAGTAGATCTGCTCAATTAGATCCTCTCTTCTTTGGAAGTAGGGTTCTCCATCTCAACCCTACCAAAAGTTGCACTATGCCTAATGGAACCAAACCAATATATTAAATTCAGTTTGAATTTTTGGATCGGATTGGATTTCTTTTTCTTCAAAATTTAGATTTTCGGTCTAGTTCAAATTGTTTTTTTTGTAACAGAAAAAATCAAAATCTGAATTATATATTTAATATATATAATTATATTTGAATATTATATTTAAATAAAATATTTTATTCCAATAATATTTTTATTTAAATATTTGTAACAAAATATATAATAATAATAATAATAATAATAATAATAAATAAATATTTCAAAATTTTGGATATTTTTGGAAATTTTTGGATATTTTGAATTTTCAGTTCGGTTCGGATTTAGTTATTTTTTTGAATTTTCAAATTTGAATTTTCAGGTATTTCGGGTCAGTTCGAATTTATATTCCCACAAAATTTGAATTTTCGGATCACTTTATATTAGGCAAGAATCGTATCCGAAATCCGAATATTTACCCTTAACTGTCGTTGTGTGAAATAGGAACCATGGGTATTAATTTCATATTTCTGTCCCACTTAATTAATTCAGATTTGGTGACGAGACTTGGGAAGTACTATAATCTTAAACCTTTTAATTTTCTTTTTATATTGCTCTATTTTCACACCTTTCGACTTTTTGGAAAAAGTATATATGGTGTCAATGAAAATTAGAGCTACAGACAACTTAGCTTAGATATAAAACAATAGATTATATATTTCGTTACTAATACATTACAAACTAAGATCAATAGTATGCTAAAATCTATACCAGAAAAGGAAAAATGCCAGAATATATTATAACATTTGAGTCTTTTTATAAAAACATCACACATTATTTTTTCAATAATGTCATGAGATCATTTTTCCACCATTGGAATGTCTGCATAACTGTCCAAACATTATGTGGAATGTCGGTCCTCACTACATCCTTATGAATGATGTAATTTTTATATAAGGATATGACAAGACATATGTTTTATATCGTATTTAAATAGTCATCTAGACATTTCAATAGTGGAAATTGATCTCATGACAATTACTGAAAAAATGTTAAAATTATATATACCAATTAAAAAGCATGACGTTATTGAGGATGACAGAGTTTGATAAGAAGATTTGGACTTTCAAGCCTAACTGGGAATTTGAGAAGAAACAACTATTTCGACGCCTTGTTACATGGGTAAAAGGATGGTGTTCGGAATTTCCCTTCTCCCCGGGACAGATGCTCGACAATTTGGACGAAATCAGAAGATGGAGGGCCTCCAAGAGTACACAAAGTAGGCGCTTACAGTGATTGGTGTCGGTAAATCAGCTTTCCATTGGTACTTGCTTCCTAGCTAGAGGCTGATTGCCGTCTAAAGTTTGCTGAGTTTTTATTTTTTGCTGTGAACCTTTACTTTTCCTTGGCTTCCTTCTGTTTCTGAACTTGTTGTCTAGCTGCTTATGTGCTCTAGTTTCTTTTTTGTTTGTGTTTTTGGACTGGATGTTTGGCTCACCACTCCTATGATTCGAGCATTTCCATTTTCATAAAATAAAATAAAAAATTCCCTTCAATCTTAACATGTCGCAGTCTCGATATATGTAATATAATTAGATGTATTGCCTACCACCCACGATATATCTATGATTGATTTCCAGCTAGAAAGTATACTAGAGATCTCTGCTAGTTTTTAATTTGGTTTTTTCTTCATTCTGTTTATATATTTTATTTCATTATTTGTTGGGCAAGATAGGTTTAGGATAGCAGAAATTTCATAGATTTGTTCACGGCACGCGTCTGGTTGGGATTTTTCTTTTTCTATTTCTTCTTCATTTTTATGTTTATTTATGCTTTTCTTGTATTTTAAGGACTCTTATTTGAATTGTTTATTAGTGAGTCATGGAATTTATAGAAAAAAAAAAGCAAGAAATATATATTTTAACATGAGTTTTTAATTATATATCCATGAAACTAAACATAAAAACCCTAAAGTATGGCGATTTCATTTGACTTCCATAAATATAGTATAATTTTTTTAATATATGATTTAGCTAATATGAATTTTGTATCATCTAATCATTCCGAGCAAAATTTAATTAAGCCACAAGTTGGTACAAAAAAATATATTTATTATCATGATCTAAAAATAAGTTATTGTAATCTAAAACTTAAGTATTGTTATCATCAGGTGATCCCCAATTTATTACCATGATAGAAAAAGTAAAACATTGTAATTCGGTGATCCCCTAGCTAAAATGTCAATATAATTTACTCATTTTTAATGTAACTTGAGCAAACTGTCGAGAAAAAAAAAACAAAACAAAAACAAAAACAAAAACAAAAAACAAAAACAAAAAAAAACAAAACCAAAAAGAGGAAACGTCAGCAAATTTCTACTTTTATTATAGGACATGTCAAATAAATCCTACAATGCATAATATTGTCTTTTTTTATTATAAATGTTATCTTAATAATTTATCAGATGTATTAAGTTAACTTTTAAATTACAATCATACTCAAATTTATTCAAGGAAGTGTTATTTCATGTTTGCCGGCACGCACTACTTCATCTGGGAAAACTTGTGATATATACATTGAATTCCCCTATCTTTCCATCACTAAAAATAGCTTGATCCTATCCAATATTTTTTATGTGCAAAAACAGGTTAAATTACTAAATATATCCCACAAAACATAACTTTATTTAAATTTTAATTCCAGCCCTAAATAATATTTAGGGTGGTCGTACAACACTTAATTTGTGGAACTTTTGGGTATTAAAATACAAATATGGTTTCTTATGTGACTAAAAATAGTGTGATCCTATCCAATAGAATCAGTATTTTGAAAATACGGAAAAAAAATCCATTGACTTTTCTTATCATTTACCGGCTATTTTTCTCAGTTAGTTGCCTATAAATTCTCTCCTTCATCCCTCCATTATCGCACTCAACTAAGCTCTCTCCCTCACACACTCTCTCTCTCTCTACACTCATTCTCTTTATGGTAAAGATGAAGCTTCCCTTAGGCTCTCTCTGGCTCTTTGCTTCTCTTGCATCACTGATATTACTCAACAACGGCGTCGAGTCGTCGCATAAAATCTACAGTGAGTTTCAGTCCCTGGCTGCTGCTGATGTGCAGCCGCTTTATAGAACTGGATACCATTTTCAACCCAATAAAAACTGGATGAATGGTACGTCAAATTTGGTCCTTTATTTGTTTTAGTGGATTCATAATGATAATATAAGAATATACGTATTTTTTATTGTTTTATTTGGTTTTTCAGACTCATTTTTCAACTTTTCCAGCATGAACGTGTAACTTTTGTCGATTTCCAGATATTATGTTTCTTGCATGTGTTTTTTTGATAAGACGTGAAAACCTGAATAGATTCGATAATTGATCTGCCTCTGATTACAACAAATCTAGTTTTTTGTTCAAAAAAAAAAACATACAAATAATTTTGTGAAATTTCTTAGAATTTTCGCATATTATAAAAACATATTAATATGTACAATCTATAAGGTGATTGATTCTGCTTGTAATATACAAATAATCATTTATCATTTATCATTGTAATATGTTTTAATTGCTCATAAATTCACGCAATTAGTAGGCCCTTTTATCTAAATAGTAGCCCTCCCTAACCACGCGCACCTACAATATTAGATCCTATAAATATAAATATTACTTATCTAAAAAATATTACTGTGCCATATTTTATTAGTGTAGATGCCAGAGTATAAAGGCTAATTTTGACAGAATGTATCATTAGGGGTCTGAAAATTCTGTAAATTTGCATGCATGCAAGTATTATTTCAAGTATTTATTCTGTGGTCCCTAGACGATTTGCATCATACTTTTCTGGCCATTTCAGAAGGAAATGAGAAAATGACAAAAAAAAGTAATGCTAATGGAATTTATTACAGTAGTTATGACTCTGGATGCATCATTTTCATGCGGCCCAGCAATTGGTGTTTGGTTCAGTATCTATATCCACTTCACCAAAACGCATACATGTTAGTTAATATATACTGCCGTTGGCAGTAACCTTTCAAAGCAACACCCAACACCCCATGTCAGTGTGTGAAGTTACTCCACTGTAATCAAGTACTCTGCAGTAAATTTGACATATTTACATCTATATAATAAGACTAGGGGCTTGAATTCGAAATCTTGACCCATTGGACGGTTTACACAAGCTTTTATGCTCGTCATTTCTTATAATGGGCATCTTGTTGGATTGAGAAAACATATATTGGACACACTACATATATCTGATTCTATGTGATTTCTTATGGATTTCCCTCCTTTCATGTACCTGGATGGTGATTTAATGGACAAATATCAGATCCCAATGGTGAGTTCTTTCTCTTTCTCTGTCTCTGTCTCTGATCTGTTTCTTGTCTCATGTGAGTAAAACTTGGTCTGCTCTTGAACAGGACCAATGTATTATAAAGGATTCTATCACCTCTTCTATCAGTACAATCCCAATGGTTCTGTATGGGGAAATATAGTGTGGGCTCATTCAGTGTCAAAAGACTTGATCAACTGGATAAGATTAGATGCAGCAATCTACCCATCAAAGCCATTCGATAAATATGGATGCTGGTCCGGTTCAGCTACGGTTCTCCCTGGTGGTAAACCCATCATCCTATACACCGGCATCATAGACGAGCACAACACGCAAGTCCAAAACTATGCTATCCCAGCCAACCTATCAGATCCATTACTTAGCGTGTGGGTGAAACCCGACAACAATCCCTTGATCGTCCCAGATAGGTGGATCAACAAGACTGCATTCCGTGATCCAACAACTGCATGGTTGGGTAAAGATGGTCTCTGGAGAACAACCATAAGTGGTGTTGTTAGGCAAACGGGAATCACGCATTTATATAGGAGTCGGGATTTCATGCACTGGGTTAAAGCCAAGCATCCGTTGCATGCTGTGCCTGGAACTGGGAACTGGGAATGTCCCGAGTTCTTTCCTGTCGCAGTTTCGGGAAACAATGGGCTCGACTCATCTGTTATAGGGCCAAAAGTTAAGCATGTGTTAAAAATCAGCCTCGATGAAACTAGATATGAGTACTACACAATAGGGATATATTATACCATATCTGATAGGTACATACCTGATAAAGGCATGATTGATAACCGGAACGGATTGAGGTATGATTATGGCAACTTTTATGCCTCCAAATCGTTCTTTGACCCTTCCACAAATAGAAGGATCTTGTGGGGTTGGGCAAATGAGTCTGATTCTGTTAATGATGATGTTAACAAGGGCTGGTCAGGAATCCAGGTACTAAATGTTGATCAAAAATAGCTCAAATTAAATATCTACATATAAATATAGTAGTTTCACTCACATGTTTTTTATACTGCAGTTAATCCCACGTACAATTTCTCTTGATCCCAATGGCAAGCAATTGCTATTGTGGCCTATTAAAGAAATAGAAACTCTAAGAGCAAACAAGGTTGAATTAAACAACAAGAAGCTTGTAAAGGGTGAGATGGCCGAAATCAAAGGAGTGACGGTTGCACAGGTATTGTTTTCTCCCCAAATGATGCAGCCACTTTTGCGTTATGTTAAGTAGCTAGATATGGAATGATATGGAAAGTTTGTGTGTACATGACAGGCCGACGTAGAAGTGAACTTCTCCTTTGATAGCTTGGACAAAGCTGAGCCATTTGATCCTAGTTGGGATAGATATGACGCGCAAAAACTTTGCAGCCAAAGGGGTTCAACTGTTCAAGGTGGATTAGGGCCGTTTGGGATCTTGACATTGGCTTCAAAGAACCTAGAAGAATACACGCCTGTCTTCTTCAGAATATTTAAGGCCCAACTCCAAGACAAGCATCTGGTCCTTATGTGTTCTGACGCAACAAGGTTTGTTTACAAATATTACAAAAAATACATGGCATAGATTGATATATATGGCTGACATATAAGTATTTGAACTTGTCCAACAGGTCTTCTTTAAATAACGAAGAAGGCGCATACAAACCGTCATTTGCAGGATTTGTAAACGTAGACCTGACTGAAAAGAAACTATCTCTCAGAAGTCTGGTATGCTTATTTATCTTCGCATTTGATTATATATTTTATATATCAAACTAAGAAATAGGTCTTGATCATAATTATTACTTGCAGATTGATCATTCTGTTGTAGAGAGTTTCGGAGCTCGAGGCAAGACTTGCATTACATCGAGGGTTTATCCCGCACTAGCAATAGGCAAGAAAGCACATTTATTTGCATTCAACAATGGCACCCAACCCATCAGAATTGACAATTTGAGAGCTTGGAGCATGAATAGCCCACAACATATGAACCAATAATTAATGAGACAATGTATCATTAAGAGTAGCAAGGGAGCATAGTTTAGTATATTATGTTCCTGTTATCTTTATAGGCAAGTTCTTAATTTGCGAATGTAACTTTCAAAGCCATCATTTCTAATGTAACCATGACTACTTAATACATATATATTATGTCAAAACTTTCACATTTCCTAAACAATTTAGATGTTAGACAATTTCAAAAGATATGATAGTTGAATGCTTAACAAAAGAGCATCCTTGAAACAATGCGGATATATTTTCCCTTTTGGGACACCAAACAATGAGGTGTATTGCTCCTTCACGGACACCAAACTGTGCAACCTCCTTTGTATAACATAGACTTTGGTTCGAACCTCATCGTTCCCCCACCTCCAAGTCTCAAGACTTGATTTGGTGCACACAATACCAAACACAACTCTCACAGGAAACCTACATGCTATAGTCGCTACATGACTATTCACTTCTCTCTCATCTACTACTCAAGTACACCAATACAATTGGCCTAATGCCACACTTATAGAGAACAAGGGTTAGTTCTAGGATAATCTAGTTCATTTCTTATGCTTAATTATTATTCTAGTTAACTATACTACTATTTATTTTCATAAATTTGCAACTTGTCTACTGTTAAGGCTTCTCAATTGACCCAGAAAGTTCTCCAAAATTCTGTCATCTTGGAGTCCATTTGCTAATGCAATCTTTCTCAATCCCTCTGGAATGTTCTCCAACTTCGGTAGAGACCTTTTTTCAACAAAACTATGTTTTATTGAGTGTATGCATTCTTACTAATAAATCGAAACATCTCCTAGTGAATGTGCTTACAAAATATAAAATGAAAACATTATCACACAATAAATAGCACATTTGAGAATGATCATCAACTGTACAAATAAACCTCAAGCAAACTATGCAAAGATGACCACATTTCATACATTGCATTTTTCCGAGATATAAAAACAGTTGCATAAAGGAGAAGAAACAAAGCATGAAGGATAAAGGAAAGGATAGCTTTTAGCATACCTGATAATAGCAAAACATTCACCAGTAATCACTGCAAGAACAAGCCCCGTCCTTGAAATGGTGGAAGCGATTTGCATCACGAACAACAAGTACCCTTTTTATGATTAGAGACACAAATTTGATGAAAGTGTGACAATCACCACAAACTCTAAGATTTTTCGTAATTCTAATTGTAGTTCCCTCTGGTGTGGCAATTAGTCCGAACGCAATAGCCAACTTCTCACTGTGTGTATGCAGGATATCTAACTTCAGTTCATCGTCAATGTCATGTAGTACAAAATTCGTATCTGGAACATAGCCAGCCAGCTCCAGTTTCTCACTCAATCGCTTTAGTTGCTCGTATATCTCTCTTGACGAAACATGTGTATAGTCTCCAACGCCAAACTTATGAATCTTGTTATCCACTTCAATCCAAGTCCAACCCGGGATTTTCTTTATTCTTTGATGAGTCATTAGTTCCCTAACCTTGGCTACATCTTTCCATCGACCAGCTTTGGCATAAATATTTGAAAGTAGTATATAATGCCCTGCATTCTGGGGTTGTAATTTGAGAAGGGACTTTGCAGCCTTCTCCGCCAGTGCTACATGACCATGTATCCTACAAGCACCAATCAATGCAGCCCAGAGCCCCACATCTTTTTCAATATTCATATCCTCAATCAAACTCAAGGCACGTTCAAGTTTTCCAGAACGACCAAATAGATCAACAACACAAGTGAAATGCTTCACATCCGGCCTCACCCCATACTTCTCTTGCATTTGCGAGAAAATTTGCAGACCCTCATCAACCAAACCAGAGTGACTGCAAGCGTGCAGGAGGGAAACAAATGTGATGTTATTAGGCAACACTCCATTTCCCAACATCATGCCAAACAAATCAAGAGCTTCCCGGCCTTCCCCATGGTACCCATACGCTGCAATCATCGTGCTCCACGACACAACATTCCTCTCCTTCATCCCATGGAATTTCTCCCTTGCCAACTCCAAGCTCCCACATTTTGCATACATATCAATCAAAGCAGTTCCAATAATCACATCCAACGAAAACCCCACCATTTTCACGTAATCATCCACAATCCTCGCCTTATGCATCGACCCCAACTTTGCGGAAGCATTGACAACATTAACCATTGCAATCTTATCCGGCGCGGTTCCTCCCTCTCGCATCCGATCAAACAACTCCAGCCCCTCCTCTGGATTCCCACATTCAGTATAAGCCCCGATCATCACAGTCCAACTAACAAGGTCTCTCTCGGGCATTTCATCGAACACCTTTCCCGCATCCCCAATGGCCTTGCATTTTGCGTACATATCCACGAGCGCTGCAGCCACAAAAGTATAAGAACAAAACCCGCACTTGTACACAAAACCATGCAACAATCTGCCCATTTGCAAGTCCATCAAATTCCTACAAATCTTTATAACCACAGGCAAAGTGTAGTTATCGGGCAGATCACCGGACCTTACATAGTCCCTAAAAACTCTGCAACAGCTAACATATTCACCAGCTCTGGCAAACCCACCAATCATAACACTCCAAAAGTAAGAATTTTTCGCCTTAATATCACAAAACAATGCATACGCACTCTCCAAATCTTTGTGCAGTGTGTATGAGTGAAGGACCTTATTAGCAGTGGAAATCTCTGAGATTAGTCCGTTAACAATCAGCTCGCAGTGCAGTTTTCGCAATTGGAAGATATTCTTACACTTAGGGAGTGAGGAAACGTTGATTTTTTTCGAAAATTCGGAAACTGGGGCATCTTGAATTTGTGAGTGAGCTGCGGATTCGAGCACTGATAGGAACCGGCGGCGTCCATGATTTGAAGGTGCAAGAATTTGTACTGTGAATTGGAGCATTGTTTATTTTGGCGGGATACGGATTTGTACTCGAAATCTAACGGAATGCGGAATTCAAATTACCAAATTAATTCACCGGCCACAACCGGATTTGTGTTGAGATCAATAAGAATTTACTGTACAAAATCTTCAAGTAAACTCTATTTTATAATAATCTTATTATTAATTAAACAAAATAATGACAGTATAGCTTCCTTTTCCTAGCGAAGGAAGGCAATCGTACAGTGTCAGTGGTTGATATATGAATCTACTGTTTTATATTGAGAAATAATAACTTTTAAAATATTCTAATAGTCATTATTGTGTGTCATGTTTCTATTTTAAGACATAATAACTCCATATAATTGCCATTATTTATACTCTACATTTACAAAAAAACTCATCACTTTTATTTTTTATGAGCTCAACAAACCACTAATAAATATTTATCTATATCCTATACCTCTTGTAGGATATATCTCCAAATATTTTTCTTAAAATTTATGTCATCCCCTCCACAGCACACTCTTTTTAAAAAAGAGGGGAGTATCATTTTCGAAATAAATTTAAAGAAAGCTATCTCTTTCATAAGAAGATTTCAATCTTAATTTTTTTTATCTTCCTTAAATAAGAGTGGCTCATGGAACAATGATAAGTTTACAACATTCAATAAATCCCGAGAAAGGATCTACTTGAAATGGATAAGCCCTACAACACCATGAACCCAAGCCCTACAAAGACCAACAACTTTCCCAATGATCCCATGCATCTTCTCAAAGTTAGGGAGTAAGTCATCATGCACAAAAGGTGGGGCTGCTCCTAGTTGATCTCTGACAACGGCGGGCGAGGAACAACCGAAAGCCTTACTTGCTTGGCATGAAAAGATTCATATGGATGGTTTTCCCTGAACTCTTCTTGAAGGGCCTCCATAGCCACTGCTCGGAGTGACTCGATCGTTTCCTTGCCCGGAATATCAGGCTCGCTTCTCACGGGTGTCATGCCGGTAGGCTCGTAATCCTACATCAAGAAAGCAAACCCGAATTGCATTTTTTAGTAGGCTTAAACAGATTGACGAGATGAGTAAAATTGATGAACAGAACCTAAATACGTGGCATGCATGAAATCTTTGACCTAACATTTGAATTGCTAGTAGTAACTATACTTAAATGAACATTACAACTGTCCACAAAGAAATATGTTGAAGGGTGCAATATATTTGACTCATCATTTGATCACTGCAATTACACGCCCCAGTTACAAGTACTATGTTTCATGTCATTTCTTAAATTACATAAGAGATTTTCAAGAAGGATATATTGCAATTTTACATTATACGTGTACCAGCATCAAAACACATAATCACTGTACTAAAAAGATGAAACTGAAACTTGCAAACTAATGAGTCAGAAATTTATGAATTAGCAGTAAGAAGCAAAAAAGGAAAGAACATACCTCATATTTCTCCCCAAAAGTATCAATAGTAAGTTGCTCGATGCAGGCTGTGTGTTGGGAATGATCACTAAGTAGATTGTCAATTGTTTCTGAATGCTCTTTAGAGGTTGACAAAACTTCAGAAACGGATAATTTCTCTTGTTCTGACAAGCCTGAAGTAAAATAGATTTAATGTCAATCCAAAGTGCATATCCATTTTATGGTATAAACATTTCATCAAATGCACAGCAAAGAATTCCCTAACACAAGATCATGCATTGTAACTTTCAATTATCATGGGAATATCAGGAAAAACTTACCATCAAAACACTGAACAATATCGTCGCTATTTCTTTTGATATCCTCCTCAACCAATTCTCTTGCAGATTCAATTTCAGCATCATGCTGTTCATTGCTATAAAACATATCCCTGAAAAGATGCATTCAAGAATTAAATAAATAAAATGTCATCCCACCAAGAATAGAGCACTTAATGCATATGGAAATTTTCAAAGAGAATCCATTAAAATGAAAATGACAGCTCATACAGCGACAGAGAATGAAAACAGAGTGTTTGATACCTACTGATCATATAGCTATTAATGGAGAAGCAGGCAGCACATATAGATATAAATAACAAGATGCAGAAAGTAAGATGGCATTTGAATTAGCCGGTGAGTGAAGCATTTAGTCTGCCCTTCTCTTTCCTTTTGAATGATATAATCGAAAAAGTCTAAAGTACACGACCAACCTAACATGTAAGTCAACGGCTAAAGAATTTTGCTTTCCCATGTCATTCAAAGACTCTTGCATTGTTTGCCACCGCTTCAAAGCAATATCAGCACTGCCTCCACTGAGTAAGAAAGGACAAGGAATCAGTAAAAACAATGGCATGAGGAAATATTCTGCTAGGCCCAAAGCCCAAAAGAAATGGAAAAGCAAAAACTGAAACAAAAATTTCATAGCAGCTCACCATTTCTGCATGAGCAACTCCATACGGCAATGCTTGGCTGCTGAGAAATCAGCATTTTCCTTAAAACAACTTTCTGCATGTGTAAAGGAATCCTGCCACTTCCTTTTTAAATCGGTTGTAATCCCATCAATTATAGAAACATGTCCATCCAAGAACATCTTATTTCCGGTTGCACTATCCTTAAGATCATCCAGCCTTGCTTCCACCTGTAAACAAAGAATTGGATATCAATAGAATGCAAACATAAAAAAATAGACAACTGAACTGAAAAAGAATGATCAGAACCATCTCTTTCTGACGACGCATGCATTTTGAAACAAGAGAGGTCATATCAGCAATAAGCTTCTCTGCTTCTGACTTTGATTGTTCCTGCAAACATCAAACTTGTTTGAGTAAAAAGAGTAAAATTGTAGCATACTCAAAAATGTCAACTACAGTAACCTCATAAGAATTCCGAAATTCTGCTATGCTCTTCATCTGAATTTCATCAACTTGAGTTGCATGACATTCAAGCCTTTTCGATTCTTCCAAAATCTTATCAAGATATCCATGAATAGATTCTGATGTACTTGTCAAGTGTTCTGTACTTGCAACAAATCTCTGCAGATATAAAATGTATCTACTTAGAATATAAATATATATATATATATATATATGGAAAAAGATTATCCATGGTGAATATCCAAAAACCTGTCGAAGCTCTCTAGCCAAGTGAGCCATTTCCCCTTGATGACTAGATAAAATATCATGAAGATCATTGAAAACTGATTTCACTTCAACAGCTTCAGCAGCTAAAAACTGAACAATTCAGAAGAAAGAAGCATTAGACTCTACCTAACAAAGCAATGAGCAACTGGAAAATATTCAGTAAAAGGAACGTGTTTGCTCACTGCTTCAATAGACTGTGAATTACAGGAAGCCAAAGCAGACAGTTCCTCCAGAGCAGCATTACTACCAGCTTTGTGCAAATGGACAACATTTTGTACTGCCTCAAAATGGGATACATACAAAGCCCTTGAAGAACTCACTTTCTGTTTTAGTTCTACATGAGCCTACAAGAAACATACAGTCAGATGACAGCATATATGACTACCAGGGTAAAGAGGGAATTAAGCTGCTACTAGCTTCAGACAAGTAAACTAATGTTCCAGAACACTCATTAACATAAAATACAACAAAAGATGCTAAAAGATTAACGAGTAGCAACCAGCTAATACAGAATTTGCGAACCTTATCATGTATTTGTAAAAAAGAGTTGCAGAGATTTTCAACACACTGCAGGTGCTCTCTTTGCCGGGATACAGATGCAACCAGGGAGCTAGAAATGGTATCAAGCTGCTGAGCAAGATCAAATTTGAAGGTATTCACAGTCGATCTATTATCAGCATTCAGTTTGTCCTCTCTGGCTGCAAATAAATTATAATTGCAAGCTCTGAGTTGTGCCAGACTAAAATCTTTAGACTGGAGGATACAAAAAACTGCTTACCAATTTTGAGAAATAGTGAAGCATTATCCTTTTGAGACTTCTCCAGATCAGCTCGCAAAAAACATGCTTGATGAGCCAATGCATTCTCTATTCAATTATCAGAAGATTTGTTAGACAGTAGGCAGTGAGCACCATATGAGAAAATTCCAACTGCGGGTTTTCACCAAATACCTGCTTTTTTCTGTTCAGAGATGATAAAGTCTCGCTCTTTTAGGGAATACTTGCAAAGCCTCAGCTCATCCTCAGTGTTTGATAACAACTTGGTAGTTAAGTCCAAATCTGTCTGCAAACATCTAGGCATAAGACTCGGGAATCGTATAACACAAAACAGTAACCAATAAATATGACTTACTTGGGTTGCATCAAGTTTGTTGCTCAAAGTACAGCATTGTTGGACCTGATCATTGTATTTTCCTTGCAATTCCTCTGTTTTCTGTGTACATATTTCAACTTTTAGAGCTTATAAGATTTCACTTTAAGCCAGATCCTGCAAAGCATCAAGTATGCAAACCTTCTGATGGTTTTCTATTGTAACTGTCATTTGTTCAATCTGATCAGCCATTGCCTAAAAATAAAACAAAACAAAAAATGATGTAATGACATGGATGTATAATAATATATTTGATAATTGTAGTTCGGAACATTTCAAAAGGAAATATGGAAAAAAGCAAACGTTCAATAGATTAAAAAAAAAAAAAAAAAAAGCAATTTTCAAGTATGAGCACCTTTCTCTCACTCTCCTCTTGATAGTACCGCTCCTTAGGGATGTACACACCATTCTTCTCCCGTGCAGCATAGACCTCTGTGTGTGTGTGTGGGGGAGAGAGAGAGAGTAAAAAAAAAGTCTAAAAGTATGACTTTTAAAGAAGCATTACATGCATGCATAGCTAACCAGAGGATATAACAAATACCTGATTTCAATCTTTCTATTTCACCATAGAGATCTTTGATAAGAGTCGACTTCATCATTTTTTGGTTTACCTATAAGTAGAGATATCACAGTTTTAGGATGACTTTTGTGGCCATCTTCGGAAAATCAATTCGAATCATCTGAATTACATCTTGTCACAGAAATACAAACCAGCCAACAAGATCATAATGTTCAGGATCAGTATTTCTATCCCATAGATAACTGTGATGGATACGAGAAAACTCTGAAAGTTCAGTTAGTTTTGTCTAACATAATTATGATAGGAAAATGACTGATTGCATTGGTCCCATGACAACATGTGTCAACAATGTGAAACCCAGTGCCACAGAATGGTATATTCCCAGTCACCAAGCATGAGCAATGAGATTGCATGGACTAACCTATCTCAAGTAACATACCAGAACGAAGCCCTAAAAAAGAGAAGGATAAAGCAAGCAAACAGGAGCTCTGAAAAGATAAATTTTGCAACAGACCTCGGGCTTATTCTTTATGTTCTTAGCCCTATGGGCATAATCTAGTGTGCTGAGGGTCTCCTCAAGACAATGTACAGCTGGTGATACTGTGGCAATAATACATGTCTTTGTTCTTCCCCCCAATGAATCTCGTAGCAGACGTGTTAGCTTGCTGTCCCTGTTGAAAGACATAAAACATAGGACTCAAATGTAATAAACAAAGTGCAATTTGTTTGAAACAATTTAGTTCATGAGCGAAGTTTCAACCTGTAAGGAATATGTCCAAGATGCTCGACAAGAGCATTTATTACACGCCCTAAGGTAAGCAAACTTTTGTTTATTTCTCCAGCTTCTCTTGCCCTTCCCTAGAAACATTGATGAATGATATATAGGAAAAATGAAGAGATAATTACTAAAGACGAGAAATTAAGCAAGAAAATTTTAACAGATTGTCTAGCAGGAAATATGTAGGACTAGCTCTCTACTTAGTGGCAATGTAAAAGACTTCAGCAAGATGTGAGATTTTACCTCCCTAGCACCAGAACGTGAGATGTTCTCAGAACCAGCCAAATCAACCAAATTCAACTTGCCACATTTTATTAGTTCTTCGCCTTCAGGGGTTGCTTCCTTTATATGTATTGTTATGGAAAATAGAGAATGTGACCGACTACATCCAAAAACCAAAAAAGAAAGAGAATCATATTTCCACAGAATAGATAACTATATTCAGTTCAACCAGGATAATGTAAAACCTTGATTGTTTATTCAACAAGGTTTCTGCAGTTCGACGTTTAGAAGATCCCCTTTCAAGTAATGTGAAAATCTCAAAAGCACTTGTCACAATCTCCTCTTCGAGTCCTCTCACAAGAACAC